>ML776891.1:1934217-1995030 GCA_009831015.1 Picea engelmannii | reverse complement strand
TAAGCATTCAAGAGAAAGTTTAAGACCTATCAAATGTTGGAAGAACAAAACTCTTATTCAAGAGATGCATTCATTGTCTTCTTTCATTCATTCATTAACATCAAATCAAATCAAAATACTGAAAGCATAAAATAACTCAAAAAAATTCAAAACTATCGTAATGCTTGAAGTCTAACTGCACATTGAGTTCTCATTCAAGAATCCATTCACAATGATGAGTAAGTCTTGAAAACATTAAGCATGTAACTAAACTATGAAATTCATTTACCTACAGCAAGATAAAACTCATCTACAGCAAGATAAAACTCATCTACAACAAACAAGATCTAAAACATGTACTTGAAAAATAACAAAAAGAAAAGAGTGTACTAGTTGGCAATGGGGGCCCTCCACTGCTTCCCTGGTACACTTTGGTTAACTTCAGCTAAGAAAGAACTCCAGTAGCATTCAAATCACCATAAGCATTCACATGAACAAAACACAGAGCTGATCTTCAAGAGTGCAAATTCTCAAGTTTCTTCATTCATATCAAAAGGTTGGCTTACTAGTTTAAGCTTAAGAGTATTTATACAAGAGTCTTAAAACCAAAAGTGCTAAAATGTCTCCTAAATATCATAAGTAGATCCACAATATCCTAGGAGGGTCGAATGCCTCCTCTAGATCCTCAAAACATGGTCAAAATCCCACGAAATCAAAAACTGTCCAAGATTTAATGCTGAAACAGGGCAATTTCTGCTGAAGTGACCCTGTTTGACCAGCATTGACCGAGCATCTAGCAATCTCATATTTAGAATATGATAGCTTATTCACCATCCTTGTACATCTGGGAACACGACCCAAGTGTTGGATTTCGCCCAGGTGTCCTGCAAGTATACAAACGACGGAGCTTTTACGGGATTTGGTCAAATCCTGTAATTTCTGGTAAATTTCCAATTTTAATGTTAAAATTTAGAAAATTCAATTCTCAAGCTAAATAATGACAAATATACCTTGAATAGGCTATTTCATGGAAAATGTGGAATGAAATGAAGGAAAAATGAACAAATAAAGAGGAAAAAGTATGGTTTATAGAGCAAAATGGAAGCACAAAAATGGACTCAACATCTCCCCCAATAGGCCACCGAATGTCCCTACTGAGTGAGGACTACACCGATATCATAGTTGAAGGAATTTGTCTCAATATTAAATGGTTTTTGTAGGTTTGGAAACATGGGGACTGGAGTGGAGTAGAGTTAGTATTTTAAATCCTATATTTATTTATGTTGTGATTCAAACCAAGAAAACTTGGTTTTATACCCATCGTTGGTCACTTGACTTAAGGGCCAAGCAACATGATAGAATCCCAACATGAACATATGATATAAATTGATGATGCCCAATAAGATATAGAGTCCTTGAGGATAGCCAATAATGAATGACTTGGATCTTGGTTGGGTCCACATTCAACCCATGTTCATCTACAATGTATCCTAAGTATTGAACTCTCTACATTTTGAATGATAATTTATTCATATTGGCATATATATATTGTGTTTTTTTAAGGTGCTCAAGACCTACTGAATGTGCTGCAAATGTTCTTCCCAATTCCAAATGAAGATGAAGATGTCCTCCACATATATGGCCACAAAATATTTTGTGAATGGTTGAAAGCTATCATCCATCATCCTCGTGAATTTCGTTGGAGCATCAATAAAGCTAAAAGGCATGCCCAACCACTCAAAAAAGCCTTATTTAGATTTCTAGGTTGTCTTCCATATATCATTTTGTTATATCAAAACCTAGTGGTATACTAACTTTAGATCAATATTACTAAATAAATTGGCACCCTTAAGTTGATAAATATGATCATCAATCTATGGGATCAAGAATCGGTTCTTGACAATTATTTTTGTATATGGATATATAATAAATATAGAGTCACCATGTCCCATCCTTATTTTTCACCAATACAAATGGGCTCCCACAAGGTGAGGATATTGGTCGAATGTGGCCCTTTCGGATGAGCTCATGAATTTGATATTTTATTTCCTCATTCTATATAAGGGAGCATATATATATTGGACCATTGGGTAAGGGAGAACTAGGTATCAAGTCAATATCATGTTTGAATTGACAATGCAGAGGCACTTGTATAGGTGAGGTGAATATGTCTTTATATTCCTCTACAACCTTGTCCACCTTCTTATGTTGTGTAGAGAGACCCTATGTTGAAGATGTGGTGGCCCCAATGATATTTGGTTCACCTTCTAACCTAACCATGAAGAGAAAAAAATTTGCAGTCTGAGAGATTATATTTTGGCGCTATTTTTTTGAGATCAATGAAATTGCAGTAGTTGGAACTACCTGTGGTACCCTATAGAGATGACCTACCAAAGTAACAATGGCACTACAAGGCCAAGACTCTTAAATAACATGATGTTTCCACATATAGGGTTGTCATAAAATAAAATCACAAAATTCGAGTGGGAAACATCACACAATACCTAATATTTGAATCACTCGATGTTATAGGATAGGAAACATTGCTATCTAATGTAAAGGTCTCCTCTCTAGCTCAACCAACCGATGGTGTATGGTTGGGGGTGTGGAATTATTGAGAAATTAAATCTCTTGTTGACCTCAACTGATATCATTTTATTCTAGATCTCACTGTCAAAAATGAAATGTAGTGGGGTATGTTATAACCCTAAATTTCTCTACATATGCATACCTGGGATTTGGACCTCTTGCATTTTTTGCCAAGCCATCACTGAGTTGCTCTTCTAAAAAAACATTTTTTTGAAGATGTATGCATCCTGCTCCACTATTTCCCGCGTACATATGCTTTCTGCACCACTACAACCCACGTGTGTATGCATGTTGCACCAATACTACCTGTGTATACTTGCAAAAGTTAAAAATTTGCAAGAAATTCATTGATATTATGGGATATTGGGTAGTTTCCCAACTAATCCACCACCTATAGCCCGTCACCGAACCAAATAACCATCCTTTTCACATATAAAGGAGGTGTTGGGGTCTCATTCCACATCTAAACATAAGAACAATGAAACTTTGTCTGTTTCACATCCCCTCCTTGCCCCAAGCATTTGCAGCGTTTTTGTGAGAATTGCTTCAGAATTCCCCAATTTGTCATCCTTCCTCCATCATAAACCCATTATAATTCCCAAAAATAAGGTTGAGAGGAGAAGCTTATTGGAGGTGCACTTGGAGCTTGGTGAAGGGTATCCCAGACCAGGTTCGTGGAGTAGTAGCAAACTTTGGTTGTAAGTGATCATTGTATTATCAATAAAAGAAGTACATTTCCTGTCCCAAAACATGATATGTCGAATGTTTGCATTTGTTTTAATTTTTTATTCTAACATCGAACCCTTATTTATGTATGAAATGTATGATTGTAGATTTCCCTTTGTCTGTCTTTGAATGCAGGCCAGCCTTGAGAGGAGGTTTGCATTCAATGAATCCTTCAAGCGCGAGAGGATCGTCATCGAACGCAGAGTAAAGGTATAGTTACCTTATCCTTCTCATTTTTCTTTTCTTCCATGAATCTGGGGTATGTTTGGGGTAGTTAGAGAAGTAGGATACTTTTAAACAATTATTGATCTTCCTACATTGTAAACCCTGGTGTATCCATAGGGAGGTTTTTCCCTCTAGCATAACTGGCGACCATACTGGGGAAACCTCTAGGGTTTTAGGGGATTTTTTGTGTGTTTGATTGGTTTTATACCTTTTGAGTTTCTTTTGAGTCTGCCGAGTCTTTTAAGGGATTTTGATCACATGTTGGTGCCATACCAATTCTCCCTACCCTATTAGTATGTCTGTTTACTTTTTTTTTTGAGAAATTATAGAGGTGTATGCACCCAGTTGTGGGACAACACGTGTACATATGCTCCCTGCTTTATAGACATCCCATGTACATACATAGGCTTCTTAAGCATTAGTAGCATACCTGTGTCAATAAACTATTTTTAAGAAGAGGTAGTCAACCTCTTCCCTGATTGAGGTTTTTACTTCTCAAGGTTTCTTGACTAAGTTCAGTGTCTCTGGTTTTTACAGTCATAGATTGGGTTAGATGTTAGTTTGCTTGTCTTTTTAAATATTTCTTGTGTTTAAATTCTCAAAGGGTTTTAAGAAAATCTGTGAGTTTGTTTGATCAGCCTATTTGGTGTCTTTAGTGACTCCCTGCAATCCACAGTGGGCCAGAGGTCATTTTTAGTTTTGTCTTGTTTTTTCTTTTCCCCCTTTCATTTTCTTTAAAGAAAAGAGAAAACAAATTATTTCAAGTTTTTCCTGTTTAAAGAATTTCCAAAAGAAAAAGATTTTTCATTTCTTAGTTTGGTAAAGTAGTTAGGGTTAGTTATTTTACTTGAAAGGAAAAAGAGTTCAATTTTTAAGTTCTTTACTGATTTATTATAACTTAAGTAGCTCATAGTCGAGTAAAATTTTGTTTTAGGTCTTCTTTTTAAAGATCTTGAAAAATAGTTAGTTATGAAAAGTTGGTTTAAAGAGTTAGTTGCAAATGTTTATTGTTAACTAGAAGTAATTTTTCTTTCATAATTTCGTTTACTTCTCTTCTTTTCATCTCTCATACAGATCACTAGTTTCACTACCATATCCTTTGAGTTAAAAAAAGCCATTTAAAACAAACGCTAAAGTTAAAATTAATGAGCCTTTTATGTTTGTTGGGTCAATCAACTAGTTTAGGGTAGAGCCTTGAATTATTGGAGAGGAAACTCTTCAAGGCTTATAAGCAAACATTGGGGTCAAAGCTAGGGAGTGTAAAATTCCAGTGACATGAAAGTTATCCGGGACCCCCCTCTAACACAGGGGCTAAACATGAGGTCGCGTAAGGAAAGGTAGCATAGATAACCCCTCCAAAGCCGAACCAAACATAGTGGGGAACACATATTGAGGATCTGTCGTGGGATACTATCGCTTGAAATTGCCTACAAAGATTTGTGGACCTCGAATATGTTTGATATCCTCAATTGTCTTTCGGACCTCTTGCTTTAAATACCCTTAGTAGATTTTTTGTGGGTGGGAAATCCTCCTACGGACTAGCACTAAGGGTTTAGTAGTGCATGCAGAAATAATATTCAAAAGTCTCCTACCTTTTACTATTATCCTGACATACACCCCACATTCATGCATAAAACACAAGGATAAAAGGATCTGGTAACTCTACCTTAAACTCCTCGCTTGATGTTGATCCTTTTGCGTTCGGTTGCTCCTTGAATGCAAGTCTCCTCCCAAATATAACCTGCATTCACAAATAGACAAATAAAGAACTACGAAAATGCATCTCATATATGAATTAGTGGGTTAGAGGTTCCAAAAATATAAACCAAAATTGAATATTGAACACCTCATATGGCGGGACAAGAAAATTAATTTTTTCTATTAACCTCACAAAAGTCACTTATAATGGTGAGATCGGATACTGCTCCTTGAATATGGTCCTGGGCTCTTCTTCAACTATGCACTAACTACTTCCACATATGCTTCTCCTCTTCAGTTCTCACACAATGGTTGCAAAAGGTTGGGGCAAGGGGAATGAAAAATCGGGTAGAGTTTCTTTACTATAATTTTTCCTCCTCCAAATGGGACCCCTACCCCTTCTTTTATAGGCTAGAAAGTGCTAGGTATTTGGTTGAGTGATTGGCTATGGGCGGTCAAATGGTTTAGGAAATTTACCCAAAAATATGTGTTCCATCTGCAACTTTCTATTTTTTGTTCTTTTTTCATTATACGCGGGTTGTAGTGAGTCAACTAGCATATACACGCATGCAGTAGTGGAGCAGGGTGCATATGCCTTCAAAAAGGGTGTTTTTTAGAAGAGTTGTTCAATAGTGGCTTGGAAAAAATGGAAAATGAGATGGCATGATGCCGGGTATGCATGTCTGGTGCAAATTAGGGTTATAACATATGCCCCCTAATGTATGAGGTCAAAAGAGCATCTGATGGCCGAAATGCATTACCAATCTTCACCAAGTACGAAACAAGTGAGCCCAAGGACCAGAGTTCAGGAGGTGTCATCTTGAAAATAACAATTGTCTCACCGAGGCGGGCATAACCATGATCGGGATGAAATAAAATCATGGCTACCAATCAAATACACTATATATCCATGTCATATAACTATATAAAGTGTATCCGCAAGGAATATGCAGCAGATATACATCTCAAAATAAAAAAGATATACATGTATAGTATCCATCTTCAAAAAGATAATAAGGCTCGATGGCTAGAGATGAGGCCTTCAAATCTCGAGCAACAACTTCGAAATCTTCACAAATCAGGTAGGAGTGTAATATGAGTGTACAAATTCACTACGCAGAGGTTTTAGACGGCTTGTCAAGAACGAACTAGAGGATCTTGACGATCAGGCTGAGGGCTTCATTGATTTCGAACAAAGACTTGATTGGATTTTCAGGATGGCTAGGCATGAGGGAAAGAGACAAACTACAGAGGGGCCAACTTAAGCTTGGTAAAAACTTCCCTTGGATAGTAGCACGACAAATGACGAGACTCAGGAAACATGGTATTTGACATAAGTTCATGATGCAGGAGGCAACACAAACTCTCCATATGTTTGGAAGAATAACCTAATGGAGGAGGACACGGTTCTATGTAGAGAGAACAACTTCCTAAGGTCATGTTAAATCCTAGATCTTGGCGAAAAAACAGAAGGATGTGCTTTGTCCAAGGGCAACTCATTGTGCTGCTAACAAAAAGAAAATACTTTTCCTTTCCTCTTTTTGGGGTATATTTGATTTTTTTGTCTTTTTCAATTTTTTTCGAAAGCTTGAAAAAGAATAAAAGAATGCTATGTTACAAAGGAGGAACAAGTGTTGAAAACATACTAGTTCCAGGCACAAGGAACATACTGGTGCTCAGAGCAAGGAGACATATGCAGGAAAAGGACACTCATGAAAAATCCTCCATTGGCCAAGGTGTCAAGACGTAGAGGCTAAGTGATATAGGGCTTGCATATAAGGCATGCTTCTGATGGTTTAGTTGAGAGAAACATGGAGCCGACATTAGGACAATATGCAGGTATGCAAATGTGATTAATAAGACACAATGGTAACGTCCTTCGATGTGGTTTTAACAAGCCCAGAGAAGGTAAACTCAATGGTTTTTCATTTTTAGAGAGTCTAAAAAAGTGTAAAAGGAGACTCCACTGGGGTACCTTTTAGGAAGGTAGTCTAGTCGGTTCAAAAAAGGGGTAAACTTTCACTGAAAAGACGTCTATTCAAAACCATTTTAACGAGTGTGATAAAGACAATATCACTCGACATTTTTTACATATTTAAGGAGTCTGAAAAAAGCTTAACTATGGACTCTATATGAGATGTTATTCTAGATCATTTTAACGAGTGTGAAGGAACAAGGTCACTTGGCCATCTTTTCACTTTTAGGGAGTCTGAAAAGAGCTTAACTATGGACTCCGTGGGGGTTCCTTTTTCATAAATTTAGTTCCTCAGGCCCGAAAAAGGGGTTAAAATTATACCTGAGAATACTCTTCTAGGGAACCGAAGCTCCTAGAGTATACCTTTGTTCGCATAGTTAACCATCCAAATCGAAAAAGGGGTAAACTACCGCCAGACAAACGTGCCTTCAAATTTCAATTTAGTGAGCGTGAAGGGCGACAAGATCGCTCGACAATCTTTTCATGTTTAGAGGGTCTGAAAAGGGCTTAAAAGAAGACTCGTTGTGTTTTGGGAGTCCTAAGGGTGAGGTCAAGAGTGATAATGAATCATGCAAATGAGGCTCATACTTGTAATTAGGAAATACTAATAAGGACTCCCAAACCTATGGTCGATAGTGACGACATGGATACCAAAAAATGCAACCAGGATCTACCTAGGGCATCCATGAAGGGTTAGGCTCTACCACTAAATTACGACACTTCTAAAGCAACAAAGATGGTTTTTTGTTGCAACTTAGTGTGTTTGATCCTATGACAAAGCGAAAAAGACAATGAGATACATAAAGTGGAGGTGGAATCCTAACTTAGATGCAACATGTCGAAAAAATGACTTTTTACCAAAGGACCTTTAAAATGACCCAAATCTCAAAAAAAAAAAAAAAATCCCAATACCCAAAGTAACATTTATTGTAACATTCCATAAGAAACTCTTGAACCATACTAAATGATTTTCAGGCTAGAAACAACGACAAAAAGGTCCAAAAAAGGACAAAAAGGGGCCAAAAAGTCTATAAATGGAAGTTGGCAGCTCATTATCACCATTGCGAATTGAGAAATTGACAAAAAGCCAAAAACACCCCTTTGTTAAAAGAGTTGATTCTAGGAGCTTCAGTGGATGAAACAAACTTCCACTTGGACCAAGTAAGTACATACTAACCCCTCTTTCATTTCAATTTTTCCTTTATGCATTTAATTTTTTTTTTTGAGGGGTGCCGACCTTTAAAAATGTGGCCCTACTTATAAGAGGGTTTTCCTATGACATCCTGCATGTGCACGCTGGCAGGAGAAAAGCTGCACGCATGTACACGCGACTATGTACACTACAACCCGTGTATACCATCCATTTTGTGGAAAAAAAATAAAAAAAACCAAGAGATAATCCCTCATGAACTTGTGAATTGAAAGATGTATGTTCATTGGAGAGAGAGGGAGCATGAGGACATTGATTTTCTGGTCAGTGAGGACCCTGCTGCTATCGTCACATTGGCACAATGGGGTTTGTTAAATTTATTCCAGTGTCCTTTCATGCAGACACAACCTAGGCTACTAAACACCTTGGTTGATTATTGGCATCCTGACACAGAGGCCTTCATGCTTGATGGATAGTCGTTGACTCCAACGACGAAGGATATCTACTTTCTGAATGGCCTCTCAAGGAGAGGGGAACCATTCAATTTTTGTACTTTTCTTTCTGGGCCTCAAAACATAGAGGAGTTGACTGGACTCCATTGTGAAGCCGACACAAACAAAATGGGCACATAGGTGCCGATAAAAAATATCTTAGACCTATCATTCAAAGTGATAGTTTTTCTCATCGAGCGGATCATTAGATCCACAGCTTTGCATCAGGCTTCCTGAGCGCATATGAATTGTGTTTTGCAGTGCCTAAATGAAATTTTTTTTGACTGGAGTACTACTTTACTGGATTGCATGAAGAGTCAGCTGACAAAGTGTCGCATGCGGAGGCATAGAAACTTTGGGTTTGGGACTATTCTTTGTTCTTTCTTCTTCGAGCGGGTACCTAGTCTTAGTCCGAGGGAGACAGTACGAGGGCACATAGCCTCTTCTCCAGTAGTATGAATATGGGTGGCATCATTGCCATGATATGGGGGAGGGAGGACCATTGAGGCCTTTAATGACAAGTTTTTCGACTGGTGGTCTCGGAAGATTCCGACGATAGAGGACTATCCCTATGTCAGAATTGACTTTTCATGGGACCCTGACATGGGCGTACCTCCCAGAGTGGTACGAGGAGAGTTAGGTATGCTTGTAGTTTTTATTTTATTTTAAATTTATTTAATTTTTATGTCTTTTTATATATGTTGGCACAGGGGTATACCTAGGGTTCAACGCTCAAGAGCTCACCAACAAAACCCTAACTACCAGCCCTTTCAGCAACACCTGCAAAGTCGATGAAGTCTCACCCGAGGTAGAGGCAGGGGTGGTTGCAGGACTTAGATGTCTACAACCTTAGATGGGACACAGATATGTGATTATCTTTCTTAGAGTGCACTTAGCATCAGTTATTCCTTAACATACATTCATTAATACACTTCGCAGAAAGCATAGAGCACCATGTAATTACTTAGATCTAGCACTTAACAATGATAAACAGGTTATACTTAATAGATTAAGAACTTAGCATCTTATGTATCATATCTAGCAAGAATTCATATCTCATAATCACAAAGCATCAATAGATCTATCTAAACATATCAGAGCACTTAGCAAGAAAAACACATCAGCACAATACACAGAGTTACCATGGTTCACCCCCACCCTGGGGCTACATCCACAAAGTCTTCTTCTATTATTGTCTTATGTAAACCTAGTTACAACACAAATCCTTCAATATCCTACACCGCCTAGGACAAGAGATCTTCGTAGCTTGCTAGATCCTCTTTCCCTGGGTAGATCCAAGCACTAAGTCCTCTCTTGACCCGTGCACTCAACACTTACAATACTTACAGTAGGCACAGATCTCTTATAGTCACACAGACGTCTGATCACATAGATCTAGTTTATGCACTAAGCCATTCACTTTATATCACACACCCCCCTTTTTATATGCATCTCCTTCCCTTCTATTTATACATACAAAAGGCCTAAATAAGGGTTGATATCCCTTTCCCATTACAATATTCCCCAAAAGCCTAAAAATCCCTAAAAATGGGCAGATATCCCATGATCTCCTCTTCGCCATGTGCTCCTTCTCCGACTGGATGTCGGAGTACCGAAAACGGTCAAATATGACCAAGTATTCCTCAAAACTTGGTCAAGGGACAACAGGCCCCCAATACTCACCTGTGACTCACCCCAAGTCACTCAGGTCTGACCAGTTTCGATTCAAATGCCTCGAGCTTGGCTCAAGTTGCTTCTTTGTGATTTCCTCCTGCTCGACGAACTCCTGGATGAGTGAATTATTGACTGGTCCTTCTTGGTGTTTCTCTGCTGTAATCACGACCTATTGTAGCTCTATCCCTTGGTTCTCAATCTCCAAAAATAGTTGACATGCCTTATCCTGCAAAGGTTGAAGTTGCTACGTCACTTCCATGACCTTGCTCTGGATCATTTGGATCTACTGCTGTGCGACACGTTGCTCGTGGGATCTCTTCATTTTCTCTATAGTTGATAGGGCCTTCAATTGCAACTGAAGTCTATTTGTATGCTTCTTTGCCTCCTAGATCTGCGACTCCAGTTTATGTAATTTTGGGTACTTGGTCAGGTTCTCATGTATCTACGCACTTCTAGTACTTAGTTGTTTTCATTCTTCAATGAGTTCTTTAATCCTTTATATTGTGCCTTGGGCAGTTATTTCTTGTTGGTTGTGCTCTTCTTGCGGGGTACTTGGGATGATATGAAGCTCTAAGTCCATGAATCTTTGTTGCAGTTGTTGAATAACTTCAACAAGCTTCATCACTTGTCGGTCTAAGGGTTCTTCGACCTTTTTTTCTAAGCCGTTCACAGAGCAAAATGCTCTTTTGACAACTTCTTCAATTCCAATCTACTTCGCGAGAAGCTGCTCCTTCTCCTTTTGTATTTTTTCTCTGTCTCCATCAAATTTCTCATGGATGGCCTCCTTCTCTTGCTGTGCAGCTCAGCGTTGCTCTATGATTTCCTCTTGTTCTTACTTTAGGGCTTGGGTGGCCTGCATTGTTGCTTCTTCCACTTTCTGAAGGAGTACTTTGACTATGTCGACAATCTTGTGGAGTTGAACTGATTCATCTCCTGCTTCTGTTGTTCCTCCTAGCATGGGTGCAGTGGAGACTGTGCGGTTAGACTGAAGTGCTCGCTGCACTCCTTGGAGTTCGACTTCAATTCTGTCATACATCGCATGTTTCTTGGCCTCCTTCTTTTCTGTAATTTCTTCTATAGTTTCATTCAAAGTTGCGAGGAGAAAGCTGAAGTCATCGGGGTTGAGCGTGGTCTTCATCTTGGTCATGGTCGTTTTTGATTTCTTCTTAGAGGAAGAATTCGAAGGTGACCCTTTTCTCTTCTTTGGAGCTTCGACTTCTTCTTCCGGTTGTTGTTCGACTTCCTCTAGGTCGTCATTGTTACCTTCTCGATCGGGTGTGATGGAACATGTCTTTACAGAGTAGATATCTACATCCTGAACCTCTTCATGCTTCTTTGTCTTATTCATCTTACTGGGCCCAGGTGTGTCCTGCACAGCTTCTAGGCTATCAATATCTAAAATGTCCACTGGATATGTTGGGACAAGGAGGTTCGTCGACCATTCCTTCATGATTTCTTCTAGGTCTTGTTCAGTCAGCTTATAATAGGACTGAAGTTGTTCTTGGTGTTCATCAGCTTGTGGAGTTAGGTATATAAAGTGGTGGTTTGTGATGAACTTTATCAAATGCCAGAGCCTTTTTAAAGTGTTAGGGGTTATGTGAGGGTAACCCCCTATGGTTTCTTTCAGTTGGTTATAGTATATGTGAAAAATGGCATTTGATTTCCACTTCTTTCTCATGTCTATCAAGTACCATAAGGTACTAAACTTCATAGATAACGGATCGAATGGGTCGAGGTTGGGGAAGGTTGTGCCTTCTGGTAGATCCCATGCAACAAAGGCGATCAATATTAGCAACTAGCTAAAGTGGAATTCATGCCCCTAGTCCTTGGCTTCTCTACAGTCAATTTCTAGCTAATTGACCAAATATTTTTCCCAATTCATTTGTAGTCCCTCCACTCACTTCCCTGTGAGATCAACTACAAAGTCGGATACTTGTGTAGGTATATTCTTATGTACCAGCTTCCTTGCTATCATCTGACATGCAAGGTGCACTGCGCCACTCTCGATAGAGGCTACCTTGTAACCTCGCACGCCTTTTTCAACATTTCCATAAGCCTCTTTAATCTTTTGTGAAAGAGCGCGTTCAGTGATCTTTCCAGGGTAGTACTCATGGGGATCAGGCCCCTGCATGCTAAGCTTGGTAATCCTGTTGATCAGCACCGGATCAACAGTTATGTAAAAGTTTAACCATAGGTATCCTCTGTGGTAACTTGCTAGCAACAATTTTACACAAGCAATCACCTCCCGATGTCTATCGAAGTGCAGTATTTTCATAACATTGAGCAGAATAGACTGCGCAAGGTTCATCATCCATTTTTGAGGGATGATCTTCGAGTTCTGGCCCTTAGTCCTTGTTAAGTACTTAGAAGGTGTGAGCATGTTGTAGGATTTACGGTCTCCCAGGTTGAAGTCACAAAACTTCAACGTTTTAATCTTGTCTTGATCTGCACGGTAGGTGCGAACTCCTTTCGATAGATATGCAATGACTAGGGTGTATTCAAAGTCTCTAGGGACAATGTCCCTATTAATCTCACCACTTAGAGGGGGAATGTAAGCTGGTAGGATGGTTGGCACTAACTTCGCATTGGTTATGTCATCCCTATGCTTAGTTCTCAATTTTGCGTCAGCTTGAGATGTTCCAGCTCGAGCAGTCAATGGGGAGGTTTCCACACCTCTTGATGATGAGGCTTAGACTCCAGTGGACATCCCTCTTTCCGACATGACTCTTTCTGTCCTTGAGCTAGAAAGTACTTCTCTCACCTATTCTTCTGATGCACTAAGCTCATCGGACATGTAATCTCGAGATCACTGTCTCAGGTTGTCAATGGACTATCGGTACTGTAATCAGATAGAGAATAAAAATGGAGTAATCATTGTTTCATAACGTAGGTATTCTGTAAGCTCAAGTTCTCAATTGGAAAAAGTGTCTTCCGAGCATGGTGTGACGGAATAAGTAAGTAACTCTGAAACAGAATTCTTGCAACATATATGAATCTTGCATTAACTCAGTTCTATCCATTCTAGTGCTATCCACGGTCTAGTGGTAACCCATAACAACTTTTGGATTCGTTCGGAGTGGCGGTCGAATGGGTATATTAGTTCCAACGACTATATTGCTTCGTCATGGAGAAGTACTCTATGTCGTTGTCCTGATATCTCGGTGAAGCTCCAATTCTGTAATTTTTCTTGCTGCAAAGTATCCTCTAGAACCTTTTATAACCTTACAGTATTATCCCTTTTCTTTCTTAACTTCTTATCCTTCTTCCCCGTGAGCTTTGTCTCAGTAGTTCTTTTACCATTATGATGTTTATCTTATGTGGTCTTAGTTATTACGTGTCGTTGAAAGTATTTCCTAGGGTTCCTTGATAATACTTTTTCTGTATCAAAAATAGATAACTCGATGTTCTGCGGATCTTCAAGTGTTCTCTTAGCTTCGACATCAGAGTTGCTAATTTTGAATATATGTGATCTGTTCTTCTATTCTTCGATCAAGTGTGCGATCCTTCTAGTCATAAAGTCTTTTAACTCTTTTTTCTTCTGTTCCAAAATGTGTTCTTCTTTTTCTCGTCTGGCTTGTTCTCTATCAATCCAAGGTTTCCCCATAAGCATGATAAATGGGGCGTTGTCTTCAACAAATTTAATGATCTCAAAGTCTTCCTCTGTCGAAGTTCCATTGACAGTCATAGGTATTAGGGAGAGCCTTCCACATAGGTTTACTAGCTTTCCTCTAAAGAAACTTGTTCCTCCTAGGGAAGGGATCATGGCAGGCTTTCCTATAGCTTCCCAAGTTCTTTCTGGCATAATGTTCACTTGTGTTTCTTCATCAAGAGTACAGTCAATGTCAAATTCTCTTGTTATTTCTTCGATTTTCTCCTTTTCTTTGAAGATCTCTGATAGCCTAACATGTCGGTGGTCATTCAAGGTATCTTTCATCTGTAGCAATATCTTTTCTGATTCTTTCTAGGTTTCTGCTGTAATCTTGGTCTCTTGATATCCTTCAGGGTTTGCTTGCTCCATTTTCATCTTCTCAATCCTAGCAATCATTCTAGGGAAATCCAATACTTCATGGTCCATAGCCTTACAACAGAGGAAACTAGGTCTTCTCCCAGGGCATTCCTTAGCAAGATGTCCTAGTCTTCTGCAACTATAACAGAGGGCTAATCCTCTTTTTTGTTTAGATGTTCCCTAACTCCTTTTGTACTGCGCACTAGGATCATGGTGACTAGCCTGCAAAGAACTCTTTATAGGATCTTGCATTCACATGTTAGTCCAAACATTCTTTCAATGAATAGGTATAATATATCTATCACTATACTTATCAGATCTATTCATATCAAACTTTCTTTTATCTATAGGACATAATATTTCAAACATACCTAGATCCATGCTTTAGAAACAAAAAAAATTCTCTTATCTTACTTCTATAGAGCACAAAGCTTCCAGATCTAATACTTTTAACTATTCTTACCTTTATCAAAGAACAAAGCTTATAGATCTTACCTTTTCCTTGAAGATATGACCTCTTTCTTCACACATCTAACTTATTTTCTTCATATCTGACCTCTTTCTTCACAGATCTGACCTCTTTTCTTCAAATCTGACCTCTCTTTCTTCGCACAAAGATTCACAGGTCAAACAGAACACTGCACACTAGGGAAACATATCTACACACGGAGATTATTTTTCACAAGGCTTCTTCTTCTTCAGTTCCCAGCAATCACAATTTCAGGTCCCGACAATGGAACCATTTGTTGGCACAGGGGTAGAACCAGGGTTCAACGCTCAAGAGTGCGCCAACAAAACCCTAATTACTGGCCCTTTTGACAACACTTGCGAAGCAGATGAAGTCTCACCCAAGGTAGAGGCAGGGGTGGCTGCAGAACTCAGATGTATGCAACCTTAGCTGGGACATAGATCTCTGATTATCTTTCTTACATCACACTTAGCATCAGTTATTCCTTAACATATATTCATTAATACACTTTACAGAAAGCACAGAGCACCGCAGTAATTACTCAGATCTAGCACTTAGCAATGATAAACAAGTTATACTTAATAGATTAAGCACTTAGAATCTTATGTATCATATCTATCATGCATTCATATCTCATAAGCATAAAGCATTAATAGATCCATCTAAACATATCAGATCACTTAGCAAGAAAAATACATCAGCACAATACACAGATTTACCGTGGTTCACCCCCACCCTAGGGCTATGTCCACAAAGTCTTCTTCTATTATTATCTTCTGTAAACCAAGTTATAGAACAAAGCCTTCAATATCCTACCCCACCTAGGACAAGAGATATGCGCATCTCGCTAGATCCTCTTTACCCGGGTAGATCCAAGCACTAAGTCCTCCCTTGACCCGTGCACTCAACACTTACAATACTTACAATAGGCACAGAGCTCTTACAGTCACATAGACATCTGATCGCATATATCTACTTTATGCACTAATCCATTTACTTTACATCACACACCCCACTTTTTACACACATCTCCTACCCTTCTATTTATACATGCAAAAGGCCTAAATAAGGGCCGATATCCATTTCCCATTACAATATTCCCCAAAAGCCCAAAAATCCCTAAAAAGGGGCGGAGATCCTGTGATCTCCTCTTCACCATGCGCTCCTTCTCTGAATGGATGTCGGAGTAACAAAAATAGTCAATTATGACCAAGTATTCCTTAAAACTTGGTCAAGGGCCAACAATATATATCAATTTTTTTGTGTGCCAGATTATCTGACAACTATGTATCTGTTCTGTGCAGATGTGGGGCTAGTGCGTCCAGTGGACTTTTCAAGGAATAGGCGGCGTCCTCGACCAGAGGCTGGACCAACAGCAGCAGGGGGACCTCCAGCTGGAGAGGCTGAGAGAGTATTGATATGGGTAGAGTGAAACCTCACCATGCTTACTCGAATAGTCCCCATGGTGGAGATCGAGGATCTCCCACCGTCCATGAAGACTCACATTTTTGGGGTACCATGGACCTGGGTCCAGATTTTTCGGCGTCTGTCCAACGTCGTTGTTCACTATGACAATGCCAACATGCCCCCGCCCTTAGCTTAGACTAGACTTCTTATGTGTTGAGGGCACCTTTTGTATACTTTTGAGGGCATAAGTTCTGTGACTCATTACTAGACACATAATTTTTTAGGAGCTCGCGCCCACTTATGTACTCTGATACTTTGCAATATATATATATATATATACATATTTACATCTCTTGTTTTTTTATGGATTACATTTATCTACAAATGTATTTACATGTGTGTGTGTGTGTGTCTTAAATGTGTGCAAGATGCCAATCTAATATATGATTATCTAGAGTATCTGTAACTTGATTCAATCTCCTAGGAACATGGATATACATAATGTAATCAAAGATTCGTTCTAAGGGACATACCCTAAGGAATTGTCGATGTAGGGTAGGATTATAAACGCGGTAAACCCCATTTAACTGAGACACAACCAACTGAGCATTTAGATAGACTCGGAGATGAGAGATACCAAGCGACAAAGTGTCATGAAGCAAATCAAGAACTTCACTGTATTTGGTGACATTGTTTGTGGTATCACCTAAACAGATGCCTCATGAGGAGAGTAATTGGCCCCGAGGTGTGAAAATCACCCAAGTTGTGGAAGAAATCCTCCGAGTGTGCCGGCTAGCACTGTCCGCGAACCCAACAAACACCTTTGATTCACTTGACATCTTCCATAGTGAAAAAGATAACATCAAAAATGACCCATCCATAAAACTAAAAGACAAAACTAAAAAGTAATAGTACAAAGACTATACATATGTTACAAAAGGTCACCCAAGGCGACCCACCTATGAGTAATACTTCTTTAGGTAGAGTGATTTCTAGGCTCCGCCAAAACATTTCCCTCAAATTCCACCAGATGATAAGCACCCTTTTTTAGAACCTCTTTCGCAATGAAAGGTCTGCCCACATAGGTTTGAACTTGCCTGCCCCCAGGGGGTCCTTATCTTGGTCATAAACCATGACAAGGTCACCTTCAAAGAAAATCCAAGGACGAACGGACCGATCATATTGACACTTGACTTTTTGTTTGTGAGCCTCGTTAACTAAGGCCGCATCCTGACGTTGCTCATTGAGCTGCTCGAGATATAATAAACATTCTTCAAGCGATGAAGTGTCTGGAAATAACTGTACTTCCAACTTTAAAGATGGGATCTCTCACTCTATGGGTAAGACTGCTTCTAGCCCATAAACGAGTTGAAAAGGTGAGAAACCGGTTATAGTCTTAAGAGATGTTCGGTAGGCCCATAATGTCGAGTATAACATCAAATGCCAATTTGACTTGGCCGAATTGATCGTTCATTGTAGAATGGTCTTAAGATATTTATTTGCAGCTTCCACCTGACCATTCGCTTGTGGGTAGTAGGGTGATGAATTTTCTTTCCACAACCCAAGATTTGACATTAACTCAGTCATCATTTTGTTCTGAAATTGACTACCATGGTCAGTGACAATCTCTCTCGGGACGCTGAACCTTGCTATTATCTGGTTGAACAAAAAGAGATTTGTTGTCTCCCCGTCATATTTGAATGTTGGCATAGCTTCAACTCACTTGGTGAAGTAGTCTACTGCTACGATGATATAGTGGTGCCCTCTTGCTGAAGGGGGGTTTCATGTAGTGTAATCAATCCCCCATTTAGTGAAGGGACCAACGGTAAGAACAGGAAACATGGGAGCAAGGTGTGCCCTCATCTTATGAGAGAAGATATGACACAGGTGGCACTTCTTGACCGATTCAGCACAATATTTGATTAATGTCGACCAGAAGTAACTGTCTTGTAGAATATTTTGGGTTGTTTCCAACCCAAACAAATGACCACCACATGCTCCAATGTGGAAATTGTTAAGCATGATTTCCTCTTCTTCATGAGTGAGACATCGACGAAGGATGTATTCTACACCTCGACGATACAAAGTGTCCTCGAGTATGAGATATTTCTTGGCTCAATGGCGTATAT
Source organism: Picea engelmannii (assembly GCA_009831015.1). Lineage (NCBI taxonomy): Eukaryota > Viridiplantae > Streptophyta > Pinopsida > Pinales > Pinaceae > Picea > Picea engelmannii. The sequence continues at coordinate 1,976,512 of ML776891.1, read as the reverse complement.
GAAGATGCTCATCAAGAGAAGCAGAGGTGGGGCAATTAAAAATATGGAGATAGACAAGCACATATCCATATGAGGGGTCGGAGGATGTGATAAAAAATATCTGTCCTTTGATAGGTGACTCATCGGGTATAACATCACCTGAATTGACCAGAAGTTCCGATATGAGTTTTGCAAAGACCAAAGAATTTTTGGATTTTACCGAAACAAAATCTAAGTCAAATTCTTGGAGGATAAAAATCCATCTACTGATATTTCCACCAATGAAGCATCATGTCAACACGTATTGAAATGGATTCATAATGGAAATGGCAGTGGTCTTGCGAAAAAATATGTAATGACGGAACCGTTGGACAGCATGGACTGCTGCCAATGCAAGTTTTTCAATGTGGGAATAACTGAGTTTCGGTCCAACCAGGCCTTGGCTCAGGTAATAAATCACATATTCTGAGAGAAAATCATCCCCCTGAACTAAGACCATACCGATGGTCGACTCCGTAGCGTCCAAGTACAATAAGAAATATTTATTATAATTGGGTTGTCGAAGCAGAGGGGTAGATGTGAGGGCATGTTTCAATGCTATGAAAGAGTGTTGAGCAGCTTCATCCCAATGAAAAGGAACGTCCTTCTTCAATAAATGCATAAAACCCTTTGTGATCTCAGCATAGTTTGCAATGAAACACAGTAAAATGTTTGATTTTCCCTACAAACTTTGAAGCTGAGGGATGGTGCATGGGGGAGGAAACTGAACTATTGCCTCAACCTTAAGAGGATCGACCATGATCCCTATTTTCAAAACTATTAAACCTAGCAGACGACTCGATGTGATGCAAAAACTGCACTTGTTTGGATTCAAGCGGATTCTGTAGTAGTGACATCGTTCAAGAATAAGTCAGAGGTGTGTTGGATGATTATCTCTCTTGGGATATCATGATGCTAAATCATCAAGATAAGCCTTGACTATGTCTTTGAGGTCATGGAAAGAAAAAGACATGGCCCGCTGAAATTTAGCTCCAACATTTTTCAGACCAAAAGGCATCTTTCGATAAGTGAATGTACTCCACGGACAAATGAAAGTGGTTTTGTGTTGGTCTTTTTGCTTGATCTGTATCTGATTGTATCCCGAAAAACCATCCATGAAAGAAAAGGCCTCACAACCTGCACATTCGTCACCTATTTGGTAAATAAATGGCATGGGGAAATTATCCTTTGGACAAGCCTTGTTCAGATCACGGAAGTCCATACATACGTGAATCATATCCTGTTTTTTGTTGACTGGCATGAGATTTGACACCCATTGAATCAATTGGATGGGGTAGATGAAACCAGCTTTAAGTAGTTTCTCTACTTCATCCTTAATAGCTGCTACTTTCCTAGGATTGACTGGACGAATCTTCTGCTAGACTGGCTTAACATCAGGATAATTTTTGATTTCATGTTCCACGATTCTTGGATCTATGCCTGGAATTTCCTCGTAAGGCCCGGAAAACACGTCGCAGAATTATTTTGATAAATCCATGTAGATTTGAATCTCCTAAGGGGAGAAGTCCACTCCGATGAAGATATTCTCCACGACACCATGGGTTCTGGAGATGTTGATAGGTATCATTTCAACTATTGTTTCCATATTTCCTTCAACGTAAACTGTGTGCATTGCCAAAGGATTGATAGGACAAGATTTATCTCCATTCATAGCCAAAGTGAATTTGCCTGCTTCAATTCATCTTAACTCTGGGAGGAAGTAAGATCTATGATGAAGATCATCCCAGGGTCTATCTGAACTATTCATTGCCTCAATAATTGCCTCATCTAAGGGCAAGACTAAGTCTAAATAACCTGTATCATCAAGGGAACCTTGAGCCCAAATAGGCTCAAGCACCGGATATAACTCTTATGTGAGAGTCGGTTCGGGGTCGGCGAAATCTTATTGAATAATCAAGTATGCAACTTCTTCCATAGACAGAGGCATGGCCATGCCATGGTGCTTTGTCCCTTCCATCATGGTTGATGGGGAAGGAAGAGTCCATGGATCATTAAAGTATGTCATGTGAAATGACGAGAGTTGAAAATTTTCAACTCGAGGCTGGTCGGGGACAGTCGACATGAAATGGACATTGTTGGTCGAAGGCGGGTAATCAAAAGTACCCATCAAAGGTGAGCACAAACCAACCCCTACATTGACGATGTCGAGCTGAGGGTTATCAATCATCGGGACCGTGGAGACTCCCGATGAAGGATCAGGATGAGAGAAGGATAACTGATCAATGGTCACAATCTGACCCTCGTGTGGAAATAACAAGACCCAAAAGACTGTCGCAACCACTACTTGCATAGCATAGGCCCAAATCCTTCCTAACAAGATATTGTAGTCGAGAGACACATCGACCACTTTGACTTCGACGCACATGGTTTTTCCCCTATTTGCACGGGGAAAGAAGAAATGATCCCATGTGGTCGGAAAGAACAACCTTCAAAATTTGTAAGAAGAGTAGGTGACGAAGAAAAAACGGGATGGCTGGTAGCCTTCCAACACGCCAAATACGTCACGCATGTCGAGGTTCCCTCATCCACCACTGTGTGGAAAATGTTTCAGGTAAAAGTTTTCGTGGTGTAAGGCACTACTATCTGAAAAGCTACATGGTAAGGAAGCTGAGGTTTTAAGTTGGTCATATCAAGCATGATCGTTCCAAGATTACAAGTCTCATTAGATCCTAGGGTGGAAAACAGAGCCTTTCTCTGGGAAGGGAAGCTCTAGAGAACCTCCAAAGAAGACATTGCATAAGGGGTTTGTGATAAATCCTCCACCACAGATTAGTTCTGGGAATCCCTTGCATTTAGATTGTGAGAATCTTTCTTGAATGCAGATTTTGGGATGTGTGTCATTGTTTTGCCCAACGCCTTCTCAATCTAGAGAGGAAGAGGTGGGTTTTTTTCTTCGTTTTTCTTCTTATAGGTTCTTGGCATTCCGTAGTCACGTGTCCTAGTTGCTATGGAAACGCTACCTTTCATCATGTATACATTCATGGATGAAAGATTACTCGAAGATGGGGGGGGTCCCTGACTTCCCCCCTCGGTGCTCGAAGAGGATTGGGTTGGGTTTTTCCCATGTGGAAATAGGTTCATTAACACAATAGGCTATTGTTGTGATAATAACTTATGGGCTTCCGCAACTCGAGGGCACTGATGTGTCAGGTGGTCCTCCTTGCAAAGATTACAAGGATACTTCAACTTCTTATTTTCAGTGTCACCCCCACCAGCATTATCAGTGGGTTTCTTATCCCCCTTACCCTTCTTTCATTGTTTCTTCTTTCTGTTAGGCTATTGGGTGGCCTTCAGGTTGGTCGTTTGCACACTGTGTACATCCAACTTTTGGGTAGGGGGAGCAGTTGAACCAATGGTCTCGCTGGTCATTTTCTGTTGTATCAAAAATTGTTGCAATTAATTTGACAATGGATCAGTAGGCTTCATTTGTGCTGAACCAATAATTCCATCGGCATGTGGTCCAGACCTCTTTCTAGTCTTGTCGAGTATTGACCTTAGTGCATCTAGAAAAATTTCATAAAGTAAACCAGACTGAGAGTAAATCATCTCTAGCTGTTGATATCTAATTATCGCATCTTCCTTGGAAAACACCTCGGACATTGTGATGTCTTTAGACAATTGGGGTAGCAAAGACTTAAGGAACCACTCTAGCAAAAATTTTGGTGGGACTGGCACTTTTATCAAACTCTTTTGACATCTCCATTCTCGAATGTGATCCGAGATATGGTCTTCTTTTGTCTGCTCAAAGTTGGCCAGTAATTCATTGTTAGCGTCGTATCTCACAGGTAATTGGAAATGGTTTAAGAAATCCATTTCCAATTCATCGAAGGAGGAGTGTCATGAGCAGTCGAGCTCTATGTACCATTTCAAAACACTCCCTATGAGAGTGCATTGAAACAATCGCAATTGGATGGAGTCGTCTCTCAAAGAGTTGGACAAGAACCATAAGTGGAAGGTAGTCACATGATCACCAGGATCTTCATTAAGCTTGGCTTCGATCTTTGGAATGTCCGAAGGAAACTTGGTCGGCATAGGAGGCCAACTCGGATCGTGATAGATGGGTTCATTTAATAACCTTGTCAAGCCTGGCAAGTGCAAAGTTACCAGAAAGGGTGGTTTGGGTTGTGGATTCTAACCAAGGAAAAAGGAGACTAGAGTTTGACTGGCACCAGGTTGCCAAGAAAAATTAGGTTGTTGGCCAGGTCTCTGGTAATAAACATGGTCATGACCAGCGTACGGATTCTGTTCTTGTTGAGCCGTCATCGACTGATTCCCGAAATAGGACGTAAAGGGTTGGGCTTGCATCGCATTCCAAGGATTTTGGGAAGGGTTCCCCCTGCCAATCCAAAGGGCATAGGTGTTAGGCCTTGACCAGGGTTCCACTGGGTATGGAAGGGGTTTCCCCTGATCGACATCCCTGACAAGGGAACTGGTCCCTGCCAAGGATTCCAAGTTCCTTGTGAGGAAGGAATTCTTAAGTGCTCCCCGCGTGCAGGAATAGTACCCTGTACAGGATGTTGTTGTCCATAACTAGGGTTGCCCCTGAACGAGAAGAAAAATAACAGGAAATAGTTGTGACCAAACGCGATGAACAAAGAGAATAGTGTCGAACAAATCGACATGTTATAAGAAGGGAGTGCTTGACTACCTTCTCCAAACAAGTTAACGTTTGGCCCAGTGGAGTGTTGATGAACACTGTCGAGCAAGGGGGATGAAGGGGGTATATGACCCCCGTCATAAGGGAAAGTGATAAAGGGGGTTGAAGTTCCCCCCATAGATCCTTGTAGATGAGTGTTGGAACTCCCTTCCCCTAGACCTAAAGTCTGTAGAGTGGAGGAGGAAATTACAGTACTCGTACCGAAGCCAGGCATCCCGTATGAGAATGGAGGGCTTGTTCACTCTGGATAAACGGAGCAATGATCACCAGCATAGACAGAATCAAACCTCTGCCATAGGTAGAAGAAGTCGAGACAATAGTGGCCTAGACCGACGACGGTTGGTTAGGAGGTGGAACAACCCTTGTAGTGACAGTCGTGGAGGGAATATGAGTATTCCCTGAAGAAGTAGTAGTGTTTGGTTCCATTGTTTCTTGAGACACTATGATTGATTTCTCCATAATAAAATTTTCTCCTCTCGAAGATCGGTCGGGCATAGTTTCCTGTAACCCAGTTGTCTCAAAAGACCCTTGTTGGTCTAGTTTTTTCCTTAACGGTGGTGGGGGGATTCAAGGTCAACCGGAGGTAGGCCCAAAAGCCTTCGCAACCATAGGAACTCGTGATCCTCCACTGTGTGATAAGATAAAAGACACACTAGGGCTATCTATAATCATTTGAACACTAGCACGCACTAGAAAAAGTACCTATGAGATAAAACAATTAATCACTAGCTAGTTGGAAGAACAGTTACAACAACCAACACTAGAGAAACTTACCGGTGCAAGTGCAACTGGAATATGGAAGCACCCTCTGGGTATACTCTACAAAGCATGGCCCGATGTCTATCCTAGGTACCGCAGTATACCCCCGCAGTCACTTGTGTTAGCGCGCAAACAGTCGCCAGGTGGGTACAGTCAACAGTGGGGTGGACCACAATGAGCAAGGTATCAAGCCCGAAACCTATCAAGGGTATCGAAAGCAAGTGTTCTGGAATAAGACTAAGGACCTCGAATGGATTTGAGACCCATGAAGCTCCGTGGAAAATGCAAGCAAAGAAATCCCAAGATAAGCCCTCTATATGTGTTCCCCACTACACTTGGTCCGACTTTGGAGGGGTTATCTCCACTACCTTTCCACACACGACCTTGTGTTTAGCCCTTATGTTAGAGGGGGGTCCCGGATAACTTTCACGATACTAGACTTTTATCACTCCCTAGCACAGACTCTTATGTTTGTTTTTGTACCCTTGAATATTTTCCTCACCAATCCTAAATCAAGGCTCTAACCTATACTAGTTGATGGACCCTACAAACATAAAGTCTAGTTGATTTTAATTAATCGTTAATTTTAGTGGTTGTCTTAAGTCAAATGGAACGAAAGTGAAACCAGTGATGTTTTTCAGGGATGAAAGAGAAGAGCATATAATGAAACTAGAAACAAATTACTTCTTCACAAATTCAAATTTGCACATTCAAACTCTTTAACCAACTTTTCAAACCTTTTTTTTTAATATCTTTTAACAGAAAACTCAAAAAAATCTTTCACTCGACTACGAGCTACTTATTTTCCTAATTCAGTCAGCCAAGAACTTACGAAAGCAATATTTTTCCTGATGATTAATGCAAACAACCAACTACTTAACCAAAACAAGAAAAAATAAAAATAAAAATTTATTGTTTAATGCTTAAAAGAAAAAAGGGAAAAATGACGACAAGTAAAGACCAAGAAATGAATTTTGGCCTAAGTGCGGATCACAGAGAGTTACTGACAATAACACACAAGATGATTGAAGCAGACTCTTCAAACTTTTCTAAAAACCCTATTATAGAAAAACAGAGGAAAACTTTTAATGAAAAAGAAAGCTATGCTGTAATCAAACCTAAGCTACATACTACTATGATAGAGACCCAGACTAGATCAAGAAAATCCCTAAGAGGTGTGACTCCTGACAGGGAAGAGGATGATTGTCTCTTCTACAAAAACAATTTCTCAATAGCTACACTACTGACAGTTCAATAGCCAACATATGTACGCGGGATGTGCAAGGTCAGGGTGTGTATGCATGCGTGCATGCCCACTACAGGCTACGTGCACCTCTACAACTCATCAAAAATTGAAAAACAAGCAATCAAGCACTGGCAGGGAGTACTGGTATTGAGAAACACAATCCCTTAAAGACACAAAAACTTACTTTGATAGAAAAAGATGCAAGGAAACTTTGTTAAAACCAAGCTAATATGAGGTTATACCTAGGCTACAAAATGCATCAATAGAGACCATAACTAGATCCAAAAAACCCCTGAGAAGGATCACTTCTGACAGGGAAGAGCATGACTACCTCTCTAAAACAAAAAAATTATGAACTCAGGTACACAGCTAACACTTCATCATCAAACATATCTACGCGGGTTGTATAAAGGTAGGGCATGTATATACGCGTGCAGGCCTTGTACAGGCCATGTATACCTCTATGACTTACTGAAAAAGAAAAAAATAGTCAAGCAATGAAAGAAGGGAGTACTGGTATGGAAGACCAGAATCCATACTAGCTCAGACTCTTGCAGAAACTCAGAAAAAAGGTAATGAAACCAATTTAAAACACCCAAAAAATATTCCCAAAAACGCTAGATATCTCCCCAGTATGGTCGCCAATTTTGTTGTGGGTGGGAAATCCCCCTACGGACTAGCATTAAGAGTTTAGTAATGCATGCAGAAATAACCTTTGAAAGTCTCCTACCTTTTAATATTATCCTAACATAGACCCCACATTCATTCATAAAACACAAGGATAAAAGGATATGGTAACTCTACCTTGAACTCCTCGCTTGGTGTTGATCCTTTTGTATTCGGTTTCTCCTTGACTGTAAGTCTCCTCCCAAAGATAACCTACATTCACAAACAAACAAACAAAGAAATACAGACATGCATCTCATATATGAATTAGTGGGTGAGAGGTTCCAAAAATATAAACCAAAATTGAATATTTAACACCTCATATGGTGGGATGGGAAAAGTAATTCTTTCTATTAACCTCACAAAAATCACTTACAATGGTGACATCGGCTACTTCTCCTCGAATCATGTCCTAGGCTCTTCTTCAACTGTGCACCAACCGCTTCCACATATGCTTCTCCTCTTCAGTTCTCACACAATGGTTGCAAAAGGTTGGGGCAAGGGGAATGCAAAATTGGGTAGAGTTTCTTTACTATCATTTTTCCTCCTCCAAATGGGATCCCTACCCCTTCTTTTATAGGCTAGAAAGGGCTAGGTATTTGGTTGAGTGATTGGCTATGGGTGGTCAAACAGTTTAGGAAATTTACCCGAAAATCTGTGTTCGGTCTACAAATTCCTATTTTTTGTTCTTTTGTCAGTATACGGGGGTTGTAGTGAGTCAACTAGCATATACATGCATGCAGTACTGGAGCGGGGCATGTATGCCTTCAAAAAGGGTGTTTTTTAGAAGATTTGTTAAGTAATGGCTTGGAAAAAATGGAAAATGAGATGGCCTAATGTCAGGTATGCATGTCTGGTGAAAATTAGGGTTATAAAAAGATTTCAGACTTGTTATCCTGCTCATTGCGGTCCACCTGACTGTCAAATGTACCTACTTGGTGACTGTTTATGAGATGGAAACTTAGTTTCCTTTATTATAGGGACTTACATAGGTGACTGTGGGGGTATACCACGGTACCTAGGGTATATGTCGGGCCATGCTTTGTAGATTATACCCAAAGGGTGCTTCCGTGTTCGAGTTTCACTTGCACCGATAGTTGCTCTAGTGTTGGTTGGCATAACTGTTCTTCCAACTAGATAGTGGTTTGCTTGGTTTATCTTGTAGGAACGTTTCTAGTGTGTGATTGGTTTTAAATGTTAGTTAAAGCCTTACTATGTCGTTGATATTTTTACAAAGTGGAAGATCAAGAGATATGTCGGTCGTGAAGGATTCAGGGCCTATCGTCATTTACATTGGAGCCACCACCACCACCATTACAGCGAAGACTTGACCAGCAAGGGTCATTTGAAGCGATTGGGCTGTAGTAGATTGTGCCTGAGCCAGCTCCGAGAGGAGATTGCTCGAATCTGGAGGAACTCACTGTTTCTGACCTTGGAATAGAATATCTCGAGCCAGTTAACCCTTCGATCATTGAATTGTCAGTGCTAATCTTGGTACAAGTTGTCCCTCCAAGGGTAACACCTCACGAGAATCAGATAGTCTTACAAGCAACTATGGAAGAAAATGTTGCTACTTCCTCAGGGAGTCCTCGCACTCCCTCAACAGTTGCCACCACAGGGGGTATTATGCATCCTAACCGACCTTCGTCAGTCTGGACTATAGTGGTCTCGACCCCCTCTACCTCGAGCAATGGTCTAATATCGTCAGCGGTGGTGACAAATGATCTGTTTGCATAGAGTGTGATGGGCCCTCCATTTTCATATGGGATTCCCCGCTTTGATACGAAGTCCATCCTTACATACTCCACCCTACAAACCATGGGTCTAGGGTAAGGGAGCTCAAACTCTCCCTTGAAAGGGTCCATGGGGGGCACCTCATCCTCCTATAATGCTATCCCTTACGGTGGGGGTCATATACCTCCTATATCCCCCTCACTCTGTGGTGCTTTCCATCCACCCGTAAGGTCGAACATGAACTACAGCTTGTTTGGAGCAGGCAGTCTAGGATCATCTTCTTACACCACGCTGGTGGGATCCATGTTGTTCTCTTTGCTCGGTGCGTTTGGTAATAACATTTTTTCTTCAGTTGTCACTTCGGCCAGGGGAAACCCTGGTTTTGGACAACATAATCTTGTGTAGGGCACTATTTCTACACAGGCGGAAAGTACATGAGTTTTCTCCTCACAAGGACTTTGGAATCCTTGGTAAGGATCAGTTCCCTTGTTAGGGATGTAAACTAGGGGAAACCCCTTCCATGGTCAATTGAACCTCGGGAGAGGCTCAGTACCTATGCTCGTTGGATCGACAGGGGGCAACCCTTTCTAGAATATTTGGAACACGATGCAAGGATAAATCCCTGCCCAACCCTCAATGTCCAATTACGAGAATCAACTGATGATATCCCAACAAAGGCAGTTTCCATACATTGGCCAAGGCCATATTGTCTACTAGAACCTTGGACAACAGCCCAAATTTTTCTCGACAACCTAGTGCCATTCAAACTCCAGGTTCCCTTTTTCTTGTACATAGTACCCAACCCAAACTACCATTTTTGGCAACGCTACATCTACTAGACTTGTCAATATTTCTTAACGACCTGATTTTTCATGATCTACATTGGACTCTTATGCCGAATAAGTTTCCCTTCGATATTCCAAAATTCGAGGGCAAGCCTGGTGAAGATCCAGGTGATCACGTGGAAACTTTCCACCGATGGTTCTCGTCAAACTCGCTGCGAGATGACTCCATATAGTTGCACTTGTTTCAACGCACTCTTATTGGGGTTGCTGTGAAATGGTACATCAAGCTCGATCACTCAATATAATATTACTTTAGTAATCTGGCGATGGTTTTCCTAAACCATTTCCAACTACCCGTGAGATATGATGCCAAAACCAAATTGTTAGCCAACTTTGAGTAGACGAAGGCTGATCATATATCGGATCACATCCAAGAATGGTGGCATCAAAAGAGTTTGATTAGGGTACAGGTCCCACTGACCTTCCTACTAGAGTGGTTCATGAAGTCTTTGCTACCTTAGTTATCCAAAGACGTTGCAACTTCAGGAGTGTTTTCAAAAGAGGAGGTGATAATGAGAGAGAAATAGCTCGAACTGATCTACTCTCAGTCCGGATTACTCTATGAGATTTTTCCAGATGTGCCAAGGTCCATTCTTGACATGGTCGGACAAAAGTTTGGACCACATGTCGATGGTATAGTTGGTTCAGTGCAAGAAAATTTCACTGATCAATTGTCAAATCAATTGCAACAATTTTCGATACAATAAACAATGACCAACTAGACCTCTGGTTTAGTTGTTCCCCCTACCCAAACATCAGATGTACACAGTGTGCAGTCGACAAATCTGAAGGCCAACCAACATCCTGAAGGGAATAAAAAATAACAAAGCAAGAAGGGTAAGGGGGATAAGAAACCCAACAACAATCCTGGCGAGGCCAATACAGAGAAGAGAAAGTTGAAGTATCTGTGTAACCTTTGCACAGAGGACCATCCGACTCACCTATGCCCTCAAATTGTAGAGGCCCAAAAGTTATTAGCACAACAGTAGCTTGTTGTGTTAACGAACCCATTTCCACATGGGAAAAATATGACTCAAGCCTATTCGAGTGTGGATGTGGGCAGTCATCTACCCCCCACATCTTCTAGTAATCCCTTGACCGTGAACATTTATATGATGAAAGGTGAATCTTATATAGAGACCAAGGCACACGATTACAGAATGTCAAAATCTGTCAAAAAGGGTAAAGAATCTACAAACCCAACAGTTCCTCTCTAGATTGAGAAGACATTGGGAGAAACAATGACACAGATCCTGAAAAGTGCGTTCAAGAAAGATTCCCATAATTCAAACGTGAGGGCTTCCTAGACTTACACTGTGGTGCAGGATTTGTCACAAACCCCTTGTGGGATGTCTTCTTTGGAAGTCCTCCAGATATGCCCTTCACAAAGAAAGGCTATGTTTTCCTCTTTGGGATCTGTTGAGACTTGCAATCTGGGAACGATCATGCTTGATACGACTGACTTGAAACCTTGTCTCCCTTACCATGTTGCATTTCAGATAGTAGTGGCTCACCCCACGAAATATTTTACTTGGAATATCTTTCGTACTGTGGTTGATGAGGGTTACTTAAATTGCATGATGTTGTTGGCATGTTGGAAGTCCATTGGCCAACCTGTTTTGTCTCTGCCACCTACTCTGCTTACTCCTTTCGACGATCATTCATTTATACCACATGGAATCATTCCTTATTTCCACATGCAGTTAGGAGGGAAGACCGTGTGCGTTGAAGTTGAAGTGGTTGATGTGCCTCTCTAATACAACCTTATGTTAGGAAGGAGTTGGACCTATGCAATGCATGCGGTGGTTGCCACAATTTTCTGGGTCTTGTTGTTTCCACACGATAGTTGAATCGTAACCATTTACCAGTTGTCTTTCTCCTGACCTGACCCTTCATCAGGGTCATCCATAGTCCTAATGATTGATAACCCTTAGCTCGGCATCGTCAATTTAGGGGTTGGTTTTTTCCCATCATTGATGGGTACTTTCAATTACCCGCCTCCTTCTAGCGATGTCAAGTTTATATTGGTTGCCCCCGACCAGCCTAGGGACTTTGTATGACTTACTTTCATGATTTGTGGACTCTATATGATTTACTTTCATGATCTGTGGACTCTTCCTTTCACATTGGCCTCGATGGAAGGGATAGGGCATCCTAGCATGGATATTCCCTTGTCCATGACAGAATTTGTGTACAGTATTGTCCAGCAAGCTTCGTCCGACCCCGATCTGACTCCCACACGGGAGTTAGATCCAGTTCTCAAGCCTATTTGGGCTCAAGGTTACCTTGCCAATACTAATTATTTAGACTTGGTAATTCCCTCAAATGAGGCGATTCTTGAGGCATTGACTCATCTAGACAGACCCTGGGATGATCTCCATCACATATCTTATTTCCTCCCATAGTTGAGAAGAATAGAGGCAACTGAATTTGTGTTTACTATGACTGGAGATAGGTCGTGTCCTGTTAATCCTATGGCTATGCACACAGTTTACATTGAGGGTAATATGGAAAGTATCATTGAAAGGATACCTATATATATCTCCAGAACCCCTGTCATCATGGATAATTTTTTCTTCGAAGCGTACTTCTCCCCCAAGGAGATTTGAATCTATACATATTTATTTAAGGAATTCTGCGATGTTTTTGTATGGTCTTATGAGGAAATTCCAAGCATTGATCTAAGAATCATCGAACATGATATAACGACTTATCCTGATGCCAAGTCGGTTCGATAGAATCCTCCTCCAGTGAATCCTTGGAAAGTGGAAGCTATTAAGGCTGAAGTAGAAAAACTGCTCAAAGTCGGTTTTATCTACCCCATACAGATGATGCAATGGGTGTCAAATCCCGTGTCGGTTAACAAAAAGAAGGGTATGATTTGAGTGTGCATGGAATTTCGTGAATTGAACAAGGTTGTAAAAAGGATAATTTCCCCACCCCATTCATTGATCAGATTGTCGATGAATGTGTAGACTGTGAGGTCTTTTCATTCATGTATGGTTTTTCAGGATATAACTAGATTCAGATCAAACTTGAAGACCAACATAAAATAAATTTTATCTATCCATGGGGCACATTTGCTTATCGTAAGATGCTTTTTGTCCTGAAGAATGTTGGAGCGACTTTTCAGTGGGCCTTGTCTTTTTCTTTCCACGACCTTAGACTTATAGTCAAGGTTTATCTCGATGATATAGCATCACGATCTCACAAGAGAGATGATCATCCTGCACACCTTCAACTAATATTCGAACGATGTCTCTACTATTAGATTCACTTGAATCCTAACAAATGTAGTTTCTACATGACTTCGGGTCGTATTTTAGGTTTCATAGTTTCGACAATAGGGATTATAGTCGATCCTCTTAAAGTTGAGGCAATAGTTCAATTGCCTCCCCCATGCATAGTCCCTCATCTTCATAGCTTACATGGGAAAGAGAAATTTATTTGGTTTTTTATCGCAAAATGTGTTGATATCACTAAAGAGTTCATGCGTTTATTGAAGAAGGAATTCCCTTTCTGTTGGGATGAATCCGCTCAATGCTCTTTTGAAGTGTTGACACACACCCTCACATCTACCCATCTTCTCCAACCCCCCAATTATAATAAATATTTATTATTGTACTTGGACTCCATAGAGTTGACCATCAGTATGGTATTGGTTCAAGAGGACGATCTTCTCAAAGAGCACATGATTTATTTCCTAAGTCAAGGCATGGTTGGGCGGAAACTCAACTATTTCCATGTTGAGAATCTTGTGTTGGTAGCAATGCATGTTGTCTAGCGGTTCCGTCATTATATCCTGCTTCACAAGACCTCCGTCGTTGTCATTGTGAATCCGTTTCAATACGTTTTGACATGATGTGTCATTGGCAGAAAGATCAATAGATGGATTGTAATCCTCTAGGAATTTCCACGAAATCCAAAAAGTCACTAGTATTTGCAGAACTTATTTCGAAACTTCCGGTCAAATCAAGTGATGTTACACCCGAAGAATCGCCTATTAAAGGAGATATTTTTCTGATCACATCTCTGGATCCCTAGTATGGAGATATAATAGTCTATATATAGACTTTTAAGTGCCTTGCATATACTTCTTACGATGAGCGTTGACGAATACGCCATCAGGCACGAAACTATCTCATCCTCGATGACACTTTGTATTGTCGAGGTGTAGATTGCATTCTTCGTCGGTGCCTTATACATGAAGAAGAAGAACTTGTTCTTAATGAATTCCACACTGGAGCATGTGGTGGTCATATGTATGGGTTGGAAACAACCCAAAATATTCTATGATCCAGTTACGTTTTTCCTATGTTAATCAAGGATTGCATTGAGTTGGTCAAGAAGTGCCACCCGTGTCAGATCTTCTCTTGGAAGATGAGGGCACATCCCGATCCCATGTTTCTCATCATCGATGTTGGTCCCTTCACTAAGTGGGGGATTGATTTTACTACATACCACCCAGATTCAGCCAGGGGGAATTTTTATATCATCGTAGCAGTAGAATACTTCACAAAGTGGGTCGAGGCTATGCCAATTTTCAATAATGATGGAAAAACAACATCTCTCTTCATTTTTAACCAGATAATAGAAAGGTTCAACATCCCGAAGGATATTGTCACTAACCATGGAAGTCACTTCCATAACAAAACGATGTCCAAGTTAACATCAAAGCTTGGGTTGAGGTAGGATAATTCATCACCCTACTACCCATAAGAGAATGGTCAGGTGGAGGCTGTGAATAAGTCCCTCAAGACTATTCTACAACGAATGATCAATTCGACCAAGTCAAATTTCCATTTGATGTTGTACTCAACATTATGGGCCTACCGAACATCTGTAAAGAATGCCACCAGTTTCTCACCTTTCAAACTTGTTTACAAGTTGGAAGCAGTCTTTCCTACAGAGTACCAGATCCCGTCTTTAAAGTTGGCAGTAGAGTTATTGCCAGACACTTCACCGCTTGAGGAACGCCTATTATATCTCAAGCAACTCGATGAGAAATGATGTGATGCATCCTTGGCCAATGAGGATCACAAGCAATGAGTCAAGTCTCAATATGATTGGTTTGTTCATCCTCGGATTTTCTCCAAAGGCGACTTTGTCCTGGTCTACGACCAAGATAAGGATCCCCTGGGGGAAGGAAATTTCAAACCCATGTGGTTTGGACCTTTCATTGTGAAAGAGGTCTTAAATAAGGGTTCTTATCATCTGGTTGACTTTGAGGGAAATGCTTTGGCGGAGCCTAGAAATGGGCTCTACCTCAAGAAGTATTAGTCATAGGTTGGTCGCATGGGTGACTTCTTGTACATATGTATAGTTCTTATATAGTTAGATTTTGTCTTTTTGTTTTATGGACGTGTCATTATTTATGTCATATTTTTTACTATGGAATATGTCAAGTGAATCGAAGGTGTTCTTTGGGTTCGTGGACGGTGCTAGCCAACACACTCGGAGGCTTGCTTCCGCATCTTGGTTGATTTTCATGCCTCAAGGCCAGTTGCAATATTCTAGAGGTATCTGTCTAGGTGACACTACAAACAATGTTTCCAAGTACAACTTAGTGATAGAGTTTCTTCGTGACGCTTTGTTGCATGGTATCTCTCACCTCCAGGTCTACTTAGATGCTCAGTTGGTTGTGTCCCAGTTAAATGGTGTTTACCACATTTATGATCCTACTTTACACCGACAATTCCTTACGGTATGTCTCTTAGAATGTTGTTTTGATTACATTAGTATATCCATGTTCCTAGGAGATTAAATCAAATAAAAGATACTCTAGATAATCATGTATTAGATTGGCATATTGCACACACATAAAAAGAATCACACACATACACATGTACATACATTTGTAAAGAAATGGGATCCATAAGACATAAAATATGTATGTATCTATATATATATATCAAAAAGTCTCAGAGTACATAGGTGGTGTGAACGGCTCAAAAATAATAATTCGATATACATCGTGAGGCTTATGCCCTCAAAAATATACAAAAAGAGTTCCCTCAGCACACAATGAGTCCATCCTATCTAAGCTCGGGGCCTATTGGCCCTGCTGTAGTGAACGATGACATTTGACAAACATAGGAATAGTTGGACCCAAGTCCGTGGTACCCAAACTACATGAGGTTGCATGGATGGTGGGAGATCCTCGATCTCGGCCATGGGAACTGCACGTGTAATATCCCTAGGTTGAACCCAATTGTAATGTAAATGAAAATGTACTTAAGTTGGTGAGTTGTTTGATATCATTTTTTTATACAACTTTCATGGCATAGTGTGCGCGTGTACTGTGCAGTAAAATGAGGAAGTGTGCACATTCTAGGATACCGCATGCAACAACTTAAGTGCGCATGAGTTTTAGGCCAGGGAGACTTTGTGTATATGTTGTGTTTTATAGGCTAGTGAGCCAGTTATTGTAATCTAGGATGCTTATGTTTTTATTAGGCAGGAGAGCCTAGATGTTAAAGGCCAATGCGCCTATTTTTGTATATGTCTCATAATTAATATAAAATACATTGCTACGCGCAGGCCGACCACGATAAAAGAGTATGGGGGACTAAACTCCACTAGTTAGGAAAAGGGGGAGATAAAAGTTAAGGAAAATGGCTAAGCTAGGGAGCTTAAGCCAAAAAGGAATATTATATTAATATTTCTTAAAGTAAAAAGTATGGATAATTATTTTATTCTAAGTTATAAAGATGGGGACAAGTGGGCCAAAGTAGTTCCCAACATGACAAGTGTCAAGTTGGGGACATGCATACATATTGTGGGGACTTAGTTCATTTCCTAGAATTCTTGCCATCATTCCTTCCATCATTGATCATCCATGAAGCCATTCCATGAGCATACACTCACTCAGTCATTTATACTCTGTACCTTCCTATCACTATACCTAAACCTATATCCATAGCCATACCTATTTGTGTACCTGGTTAGCTTGGGAGTTGGACTGAAGAGGCAGGTTTTCAGGCCCGTGAGCAATTTATCTCTGGGTGAGAGAATTGTTGGGGAATTTATTTTTTGAAGGTGCTAAACTGCAACTATAGGGATCTAAGAATTCTTGTTCGGCCTATTGCTGAAGCCCAGAAAGGAAGTGGGGCAGTTGAAGGATTGTTGAGCAGAGAAGGGGGGCACACTTCCCGGGGTGGGACAGGCATGTGGGGAATGAGGGACTATAGGCTGTTAGTTTGAGTTGGCACCTATGACAGATTATTTCCCGTTGTCTATAAACCATTAGCCTGGTTAGGAATCCCTTTACCCGGGTGGATTTTATTCCCAGATCGGGGGTGACCCACTGCTGAGAGTGATGAGCAGTGTGGTCTAAGGCTAGGAGGTTCGTGGAAGGTTTGTACACAGACGGTGATATTCTTACCAAGATAAGTGTCAACTGTGTGATAAATTTACATGATGCATTATTATTTACGTGTGCATTTTTATGGTTTTATCTTATGTGTGGTTATAAATGTCTTTATATTTATGGGTATTTCTTGTATATGTTGCATGTATATGTTTATTGTTATTTCAGTATGAATCCGTGAATTTACGAAATGTATTTTTCTATTTACGTTTTATATATAATGTTCCACAAGAGTTCTGTGTGTATATGTTTTAATTGCATGCAGTTCGGAAATTTTATGTGGCATAGCTCAATTGGATGTTGGGTATGTTACAATATGTTCCACAAAGAGAATGAAAGTGTTCTCTCTTGTATAGTGGCCCGACCTGGGTGGCTGGGGATGTTACAACACAAGTGAGCACAGTGAGGTTCTGCTCCACCCATCTCAAAACTCTCTCAGCCTCTCCGGATGGAGGTCCCCCTGCAGCTGCTGGTTCATCGGCTACTGCTGGTACTTGTTACACAATCATTGTTACACTTGAATTTTGTGTCTACTAAAGCATCAAATGAATATTGACTTACTTTAATTAGCCATATTTTTTCAACTCATTTTTAGGCATTCTAAAGTAGTTGCTCTTGAAACTCTTCACCACTGTATAAGGAAGTGATACCATCACTATCAAGCCTAGAGGTCTCTCATATAGTTTTTCGAAGAAACCTGAGTAAGTGATTCAAGTGTATTTATCAAAGAGTAACAAGGAGGTCTAATTAGCGGTTAGTCATGGAAACATCACAATAACTACAATGGAAGGAAGTAAGTTGAGCCTAGAGATACCTTTTTGTTCTTTCTCAATGGTACCATCCACTATGCACTAAATAACTTCATTATATCATATCTTTAGATAGGCCACATCCCCTTAAGTACCCCTTACATTGGGACAATCACTAAGCATTATAATGGAAAGTCATCCTCTAACATAAATACCATCCCAATTGAAAAAAAGAGAAATAAAAAGTTGTTTTCATAATTGTTCCCCCATATTCTTGCATAAGAAATCTTATACTAAAATCTTAAAGGATGGAGAGCCAGTATCTGAGGGTTTAAGAAGCTAACCCGTCGGGATAATGAACAGGTCTATTGGCAGTGGGTACTGACCTATGGTATGACTAGGTAAACCCACTGGAGCACTGAACAAGCTTGCTGGAAGCGGGGCATTCTACCTAGCGAGCATGGTAATCTGACAAAAACAAATAATAAAATTAAACTTGTCCTGATGTACGACATTACTTGCAAACAAAGATGACATGAAGTATCTATGGTTAAGCTAAGGTTAATGAACTCCATCAACTTGCCATTGGGAAATAATCTAGGACTATCTTGAAACTCTCTTGCCTACATCTTCTTATCTATATATAGGATCTCTTATCCTATAGATGGGGCCATATTCTAACCGTCTCGTCAGACCAATCTGTGAAATTTATTTCTACACTTGACATAGTATAAATATTCGGCTATTGGGAGATACTGACTAGTTTCCTATACTTTTGATTATGAGGTGTCACAATACTTAGGTGTGGGGGAGGGGGTTCATGAGCTGACAAATGATCATTTCCTAGAGAAGTAGATCTTTTCAAGAATTTTTTTATTATTTCTATAATACTGGCTATTGCATTAATAGTCATATTATGTTTGAAATGGTTAACTCTTGTGTGCTATAAATTACTAAACATATACTTAACAGACCACTCTTTATTGGCTTTTACAAACTGCATATTGTAGGATTGACAATACATGTTTTTGTTTCTATACCCTTTTCATTGTAGGTTTTGACATTATATGTCATATGCAAGAGGGTTGAGTGAGCATGATGGCAAAATCAACAACAAGGGAACATTCTTCCTCTACTCATTTACCACTTTGATTATAAAAAACACTTCAAATTTGCAGGCTATCCATTACAGGAAGTGAAAATGTATTTAACACAGAGGTACTGGATGAAGTACCATATGAGGTGCCATATGAAATTTCGTATGAGGGGTCGAACGAAGTCAAGTAACCAGAACTCAATCATTCAATTGGATTGGTTGCATACATTGATTATAGATGCCTCATATGTTTATGATCAAATGTCCAAGTCAAAATACTTGGACATTGATCTAACCACGCATCATTCCAGTGCCCCAAAACGATCCATCAAATTCAAATTTCCCACACATGGCAGCTCACACACACATCTGTGCAATGTAATCCACCATAAGCACATTCAAAATCAGGCTAGGAAACCATTTCTCCATTTTCCCTTTGCATTTTCTCTGCCCTGTGTTAAGGAATCACGCCCAACCTCTGCCAATTCGTCCCCTGTTCAAATCATGCTCAGACCGTGCCCAATTCGTTCCATCTCTTTGCATGTTCGCACCCTTTCTTGGTTAATTTCACCTCTGTCACAATGCCCAGGAGATACAAACCTTCCTCCTATGCAGACTTTCTTTCCATTCCCGAATTTGCACAGTGCAGAGAAGTGTTCTTGCGCACAAGTTGGGGGCCATTTTTGTCTAGCTTGCAGGGCCACAATGATGGTCTCTCCATGCAATTTGCAGTCGGTTTCGATGGTAAGACAAAACATGTACGGTCTCTTACCTTTGGATTTTCAGAAGAGTCCATTGCTGCAGCTACAAAGCTCCCAAGGATGGGAGATAGATGGTTCAAAAATTACCAATTGTTGTGATCAAGTTATAACAGAGTGTTTAAGCCTAAATTCGAGAGCATTTCAGGAGAAAAAGCGTATGCTAAAGAGTGGATAAAGGAGGAATTGATCAATCCCCTCATATTCATCACAAGATTAATTACATGTGAAGGTAGATACTCCACCTTCAAAGCTTGTCATTTCATATTGTTGGCTCATTTTGTTTTCAGCAAACCTTTGAACTTCCCCTTCTATTTTCTCAAAAGATTGGAGAAGATGTCCTCTCAAGTGAGGAAGAATGTGACTAACACCCACAATAGTATCTTCCACCATGGCTTGATCAAACTCCTCATTCTTGCCGAACTAGAGAAACAGGGGAAAAATTGGGATGCCTTTATATACCAATTTGCAAACCCTCACTTGACAGTTAAGACCGACAAAAGGCCACTTAGCCTAAAAAGTATCTCTCCATCCAATCCTTTCTCTCTCAAGAACTCCAAACACCCTTGCAAAAACCCTCTCTTTGCTGAAACAATACCAAAATCTTGTTGATATCCCTACTTCTTCATTGGGTAAAAAGACTAAGAGAAAAGACCAAAAGAATCCTATTGTTAACCCCCAAATGCCTTCACTCTCTCTTGATCCTACACCTAAAAATATACAAGCAGTAATGCAACAATACTTTCCCATCATTCCTACAAATAGAAGGGGAGCCAATCAATTTGGTAAAGGACCCTTTCGAAAGAGTACCCGAAGCACAAGCACCAAGCCCTATGAAAAACCTCCACCTGCTTCAGACCCTATCCAAGTGTTTTTCGACCTTGAGAGCCCTCACAAGAAACCTAGGGAAATTTCTGTGGATGGATTAGAGACACTAAGGAAAACAAAATCAGAACGTACCTCACCTTACTGATCTCCCATCACTCCTACTTCACCCATGCCTACTCCATATCCTAAAACTGATAGATTATCCACATCCCTCAAAGGATCTAATCCTTCCTCAAAGATCATCGATTCTGCCCCAACCATAGAGGAGCTACAAAAGGAAAACCATCAGCTTCTCCAACAGTTGGAGGAAAGGAAGAAAATAGATACACACCTTCATCATGACAATCAAGTCCTTCAAACAAAACTTAAATCTCTTCAATGATTGGTCGATGAGATGACCAAATCCAACCGTAGCCTCAGAGCACAGCTGAAGAAACACAAGAGGCGCAAGGATAAGTCTTCACAGCAAGAAGGAGAGGCTTCTAAAGCTGAACCTCCTCAGCAAGCCTAATCACGAGGGGTAAATTCTTTTTGTTTGCAGTAGGACCTGAAAAATCATATGTGTGGGGGTAATTTTGGGCCCTAGATATGATCACTTTTATGACGGTTATTATACACTTTTGTCGCATGTACATATGTGTTTTTCATCTTTTGAAGGATCTTTTTGAAGAATTTCGTGTTAAAACGGTATGATCAACATAAGGTACGTATGATTCATGTTTAATGATTGTATCAAGTATAATTAATCATGTTTTAACACTTCCAAGGATCTTATTCACGTTTATTGATTTTACAGGGAGAAAATGCAGTACGTTTCTGCTTCCGACATTGATCTGGCACTCCTTCCAACACTCGTTCCGGTACCCGATACAACACTCTGTATAGCACTACGTATTGCACAAAATGTTGGGAGACTTGGTGGTTATGGTATTGGCAGTGAGTGATGGGCGAATCAGGAACGTGGGTTTTTTTCATGCTTTCCCCCTACAACTATTGATCTCCTGACAACTCAGTTTTGGTTGTTCAGCTGAGTGATTATTGGCTCGGTCTGTTTTAGCAGTTAAGGCATCATTTATTGTAATTTGTCGAATTTAGAAGTGGTTCGACCCTCTTGTGGTCGACCACTTGGTCTGTAATCTTATAAATACCACTAAGATGGTCATATAGTTGTTAAGCATCATATACATCAATGTGATAGGGACAAATACGTTTTTACTCTGTTTTGAGTTTTTACTTTGCCAGATTATACCAGAACTATGTTTTTGAGTTTTTATGGTGAATTCATCTTGCTGAGTGTGTGGTGTGCTTTTAGAAAGTGACCACGACTTGTTGGGGATCCCACCAGTAGTCTGGTAACTATCTTTTTGTTTTTCATGCATTTTATGATTTAATTGTTCTCTTTATTTTTCTGTACATGCATATTTTTATTGTGTTAATTAGTTTGTTGTAGTTTAATTGTTTTGATTCTCTTTTGCATGTTATAATGATGAGATGTGTTAACATGTATTGATCTTGTAGATTAGGAACATATTTGAAAATCCCTAGACTAACCCCATGTGTAATTAGATGTTAGATTATGCTTGTTTTTATGATTTTATAGTCAAGTATAAAACAAAGTTTTAATTAGACTAGAACAGAGTTTTTAGTTGGGTTCTCTTTGACAAGGATTTGATGGATGGATAGAGTTAATTCCAGTTTTTCATTATAGCTTTCTTATCTCATTTTTATATAGATCTTGTTTAATTAGTTGTTGATTAATGTAGTTCTCAGCTTACTTTTAATGTCATGTTTTAATTTTTGTTTTCAAGCACTTTCTTATTGTAGTTTGAACTTTGAATTGTTAGAATAGATGTAGCATAGTTTCATTTATGTAATTTCCTTTCCTAGAATTAAATTGCAATTATATGTCTTAGTTAATGGTTGAATCTAGTTTTTCCTACATAGTATAGAAGTACAATGCTGATATCATTATTGTTGATGGTTAATAAATATGCAGGGTAATTGATGAATTTCAGTAATGGATAAATTCTCATTAGATTGTTTAATCCATACCTTTCATTTTTCTATTGAGATTGGTGTTGAGATTATACCTTGAATTATCCTTTGTTGTTAAGTGTCATCAAGATATTGTCTGACACCGAAGACATTCACACAACCACCAGCATTATATTTGAATTGTCATAGGTTAAAAGATAGTTTTCCTGTTTTCATAGATTAAGAAATAGTTTTTTTGTTTTCATAGATTAAAAGAGATAGTTTTCTTGCTTTCATAGCTCAGAAGATATAGTTTCTTTCTTTCATAGCTTAGGAACTAGTTTTATTGTTGTTGTAGGATAGATAGTCTTTTTCTTTGATAGGTTAGAGAACAATTTTCTTATCATAGATTAAAGGTTAGTTTCTAGTCTTTCTTGCTTTCAATCAAATAGATTTCCTTTCATGAATTAGAAATAGTTTTGAATTCAAAATTTAGTCCACTTGCCTCTTAGGCTAGATAGTTGTTCAATGAGAAGTTTTAATTTGATTGCTTGCAGTAGTTACTTATCTATTTGCTTTACTAGGTTAGTTAGTTGTCTTTGCTTACTTGTTTATTGCTTTAGTAGGTTAGATAGTTGTCTTTGCTTACTTGTCTATTTCTTTAGTAGGTTAGATAGTTGTCGTTGCTTACTTGTTTACTTGCTTTAGTAGGTTAGTTAGGTGTCTTTGCTTGCTTGTTTATTTATTTGATTTCATAGGGTATTTACTCATTGAATGTAGGTTGGCAAGTTAAAGAATTTTTCTTTTGTCATTTGTTTGTTATGCTTAAATAGTTTCTTTTGCTTATTTTTATGAACTAGTTTGCTTCAAGTAGGGTTTTTACTTGTTTTTTTAAGAAATATCCATCGATCCTTGGCCCAAATGTACTTAGGTTACCTAGTTTCAAGTTTCTTAGTAGGGTTTGTTCATTAGATAGCTTTGGTTGAGTAGATTAGCCTTAGATAGCTACCTTCCTTAGTTAGACTATACTCCTACCATCCCTTCTACCTTTGGCATATATTTTTCTACAACTCTAAGTTTACTTACCCCAGGTTGACAATTTAATTGAGGGTTTTTACTTTGTTTTTAGTGCATATATAACAGTCATCATTATTTGCGACGTTGTCGAGGAGTTGTATTAAGGTAAGACGTAGTTAGGAAATAGATCATCCTTAGACCTTAGAATTAGCTTGGTGGTGGGGGAGCTTCAAGACGAGAGGTAAGAACCTATGCATATGCTATAGCAGGTTCCCCCAAACCCAATGGTAGTTTTTCCTCTCTTTTTTTGTTTTCTTTCATGAATAGACCTAGAAACCAAATGGTATCTTTTTCTTTTGTTTTTTCTTTATTTCATGAATATGCCTAGAGACCCACAAGGTAGATACATTAAATCAAAATCAGACCTTTCAACCAAGGTTCCTTCTGATCTCTTTGGGGGAAGGAACATTCCTCTTATAAAATCCACAAATCGATACCGAAAAACAGAAACTAGCTCAACTCAAAGAGCTAAAATAGTCTTTGAAGAGACTAACACAGGGAGCATTGTAGAAAAAGAAATCGAAATTGAAGCATCAATCATATTAGGAAAGGAGGCAAGACCACTTGAGCCTTCCACAGAACCAAACAATACAACCTTTGTTTTTACACCACCTCCAGGGGACCCTAATTTTGAAGATATCATAGACCTTGAACAAGTGAATCTTTTGTTTTGTAGCTCAGCCAATTCAATTATCTCTCAAATTGACACAGAAACTTTGGCACCAATAGTCTCAACCGGCTCGAGTAGAGTCCCAAACATCCAATCTGTAAGAAGACCTTTCCATCAGAGGGAAACCTTGTTTTCTTCAAAGAAAACCACCTAGGTACTCGCTTTTTGGAAACCAAGCCAATAGGGATGATTAGGAAGACCATAACAATGTAAGACATGGGGAGGATGAAGAAACTGGAAACCAAACTGAAACTACCTTCGGGTTTCCGATTTTAGACACCACTCCAAATGTCAACATGAAGAATATTCCTCTCTGAGAACTACCTACCTTTTATGGTAAAAACAATGAATATCTAGACACCTTCCTATTTGAATTTGACATCTTGTGCAAGAGCTACAACTATGTACAAGATGCCCAGAAATTAAAACTCTTTCCTTCCACCCTCAAAGACTCTTCATTAAGATGGTTCACGGGGTTGGGAGAATCTAGTATTAGGTCTTGGGAAGCCATGAAAGACATATTTCTTAAGAAGTACCAGGACTAGTACAAGACCAAAGAGTCTTGTAATGACATCTTTAAAATCCAACAGTTAGAAGATGAGACCCTTGAAGACTATATAGAAATATTTGGTTATATCTCCTAGAAGTCAAAATACCATAACCTCCCAGAGGATGCAATTAGGGATCTTTTCCTTAAAGGGATTTTAGAAGAATATCTAAAGATTATTAACTTGATGGCACCAAGTGACATCTCTCATAAACCATTTGCTGAAATATGTGAAATGTGTAAAAATTACTCAAGGAGTAGAGCCAAAATAGGAAAGAATGTTTGGGACCCTTACAATAGAAGCTTAAAACCAGTTAGTTCAGGTGGTATCACAAGAGCAGAGATAAGGAACCTTTTAGAGAACTTCAAGACAGATATCTTAATCACAATAGGTTCCTAGTTGGACACCCTAAAAACAAAAAAGAAATAGGATGAGGAAAATGCAGCAATGAGCATATATTGCCCAAGATGCAGGAGGAAGCATTCCTCAAGGGAATGCCCATTATATAACATTTCAGTTTGTGGATTCTGTACAGAAGATCATGTGACTAAAAAATGTCCATCGTTGCCCGGTTTATTAGCCATCTATACGAGTGGAGATCCTGGGGAGTCTTCTTATTCACCTAGGAGGCCATGGAAGCCTAGGAATCAACCCACATACCCGGATCTATAGTCTCAAGTTCCACCCTATTATCAACAACAACAACAGTGGAACTCACCAGGTTGGAAAAAATGGTCTACTCAGTACCAACATCCTTTCTTTCAAGGATGGAGAGGAGGACATAACCAAGGAAACCCTCAAGCTCCACCTATCCCTATGTCCAACCATCACTATCCTTAGTTCCCACCGAACACTCCACAACTTCTGTCAGGTTTTGTTCCACCACCTTTACCTCCTATTCCACAACAAGAACTGCTACAATATCAAAATGAAATCTCCCCGAGATCAACACTATTACCGGCACAACCAATGTCGAATCCCAATAATAAGCCCCCTCAACCTCTTCACAATGTTGAGATGCATGCTTTCCCGACATATGTTATCACTCTTGTTCCATTACAGGAAATTCGAATAAGATTGGGAAAAGTACTAGAGAGGCAGAGACCTTTAGTAGTCATCTAGGAAGAAGAATAAGAAGAAACCACCAAACAAACCACGGATGACACTAGGTGGAAATATGTTATTATCCCAAAGAATCAAGAACCCAAGATTCCCCAAAATGAAGCTTCACAAATTATGCAAGTCCCTCTTTATCCAGACCAATTGGTAATCGAAAAACCTACCACTCGACCGGAATTTGACATTTTGAATGAATTGAAAAATATTTGTGTCAAGATTCCTCTTCTTCAAGCCATTAAAGACATTCCAATCTACAGTAAGGTAGTTAAAGAATTTTGTATCAAGGAGCCAAGTAGGAAGAAAAAAGACCCCCCTACAATACACTTGATAGGAGGACTTTCTGAATACATATCAGAATAGCCAAAACTAGAAAAATATGGGAATCTAGGAAACCCCATAGTGACCATAACCATTAATGAGGTCTCCATTGGAAACAATCTCATAGACCTAGGGGCATCCATCAATGTTATGACTTCTACTACCTTGGAACAATTACAGTTACAACCTCTTTTTCGACCTACCCCAACCATTTTGGAATTAGCAGATAAGACTAGGGTTATACCTGAAGGAATTTTAGATGATGTGATGGTTACTTTAGCCTCATGGGAGTACCCCGTATATTTTCTTGTCATTCATTCAAAGGATCTTGCCAAAGGCCATCCAGACATTTTGGGAAGACCTTGGATAGCCACAACCAATGCATTTATTGGCTGTAGAGAAGGATAAATGACCATCTCAAATGGTATCTCTATCTATAAGCTCACCATTTACCCTCAAGATCAACCTATTATGGAGAACATATGGTGGATTGAATGTCCATACGAGAATGAGGACTAGGAAGAACCTGTATTTGCAAGTGACTATGCATGGGCACTTCAGGAGCACACAACATAAAATGTGCTAAACCAATTTATTTATGCTATCACATGTGTGGATTTTCCACAGTCTTTTCCCCAATTTGAATACATGTTTGGGGAATAATTTCAAGAAAAAATAGACCCATCCATCTTGTCTTCGACATCTTTTATTTTTGATATTGATGAGTCTTCCATGTCTTATACTATGCCCTACGAGATTAGTCCAGGGAATTTTTTACATATAAACTCTAGGCTAGATGCAGACCAACAGAAACAGTTAGTAGATATCCTTAAAGAAAAATTAGGAGCATTTTCTTAGGAATACACTGACATGAAGGGTATACACCTCGACATATGCATCCATCATATATATACCCAGGGGGAAGTAACACCTGTTAGGAAACCCCCAAGAAGTATGAACCCAACACTTAAAGATATAGACAAGGAGGATATCCAAAAGTTGTTAAATGTCGTATTTATCTATCCCATATCTGACAGCAAGTGGGTATCCCTGCTTGTAGTGGTTCCAAAGAAAGTGACTGGGAAATGGATAATTTGTGTTGATTTTCGGGAACTCAACAAATCCACTCTGAAAGACTACTTTCCTCTTCCTTTCATTGACCAAGTTCTAGATACCTTGTCTGAAAGAATTATTTCTCCTTTCTAGATGGGTACAATGGGTACAATCAGATTCTTATAGCACCCGAGGACCAGGACAAGGCTACATTTACTTGTCCTTGGGGCACCTATTCCTATAGGGTCTTACCATTCGGATTGTGTAATGCTCCTGCCACTTTTAAACGAGAAGTATTAGGGATATTTGTCGATCTTATTCATGATTGTGTGGAGGTCTACATGGATGAATTCACAGTCTATGGAAACACTTACCAAAAAGCCTTAGACAAATTAGAAAAAGTCCTCATCATATGTCAGGAAATGAACCTATCTATGAGCCATGAAAAGTGAAAACTGTTGTTAATTGAAGGAGTGGTTCTAGGACATCATGTTTCATCTGAAGGGATAAAAGTCGATCCTGAAAAGATTCAATTCATCGTCAGACTTCCACCCCCCAAGACTTAGAAAGCGGTGAGAAAATTTCTTAGACATGTCGGATACTACCGATGGTTTATTGAAAATTTTACAAAGATTATTGCACCTATGTTTGGATTATTGATAAAAGATGTTGATTTTGTTTGGATTGAGCAGTGTCAAACTGCCTTCGAGATCCTGAAAGCTAAGCTATCTGTGGCACCAATTCTTAGAGGGCCCAATTGGACTCTCCCATTTCATATATCCATTGATGCCTCTGACACCAAAATAGGAGGGGTATTAGGGCAGAAAGAGGACCAACAATCCTATGCCATTTATTTTGTGAGAAAGAACTTGTCCCCTGTCGAGTTAAACTATACAGTTACTGAGAAAGAATTATTGGAAGTGGTTCATGCTATTAACAAGTTTCGTCATTACATTATAGGTTATGAAGTATTTGTACATACCGATCATTCCTCCATTAGGTTCCTCATGAATAAACCTATAACTAATGGTCGGGTGACCAGGTGGCTTTTGGTATTGAAAGAATTTAACATCACTATGATTGACTGACTTGGAAAGGATAATGTAGTATATGAATTTCTTTCCCGAATAAAAAATGAGGATGATGATATCCCGGTAGATGATAGTTTCCCAGAGGAGCATCTCTTTTCCCTTTCTGTCAATACCCCATGGTTTGTGGATATGGAAAAATATCTAGCCACTAGGAAATTACTGTCTCATTTGTCACCTCATGAAAAGTGGAAAACTATTACATAGAGTGCTAATTACTCTTGGGTTGGTCATGATATTTTTCGCACAGGTCCTGATTTGATTATTCATAGATGTGTCTGAGAGGACGAGATACCTAAAATACTACGAATTTGTCATGATGGACCATGTGGTGGTCATTTTTCTGACAAACGTACAACATATAAGGTGTTACATTTGGGTTACTATTGGCCTAGAATTTTCAAAGATGTTGCCAAATATGTGAGAAGTTGTGATAGTTTCCAAAGGATAGGAAGACCTACGTCAGCTGAAAAAATTCCTTTGCGTGCCCTAGTTATGATAGAACCCTTCAAAAAATGGGCCCTCGACTTTGTAGGACCAAATTCACCCATGTCTCGTAGGAAGAACTATATTTTGGTTTGTATGGACTATGTCACCAAATGGGTAGAGGAAAAACCCCTATTTAAGGCTACAAAGAAGTCTGTTGTCGAATTTATCTATGAATTCATATTTACCCGCTTCGGTGTCCCTCATGAAATTGTTACTGACCAAGGCACTCAATTCACTTCCAAGCTAATGAAAGAGTTAACAGATAAATATGGCATTAAACATTGTAAATATTCTCCATACCACCTGCAAGACAATGGTCAGGTAGAATCTACAAAAAACGTTTTGGAAGCCATCTTGACCAATACTGTTCAATTACATCACCGAGATTGGCCTGATAGACTTCTAGAGGCTTGTGGGCATACTAGACCACCTAGAGGAATACCACTGGGCACATTCCTTATGAGCTAGTGTACGGGAAACAAGTACTGTTACCAATAGAATTCCAAGTAAGGACCTTTTGTATTGTCATAGAA
Source organism: Picea engelmannii (assembly GCA_009831015.1). NCBI lineage: Eukaryota > Viridiplantae > Streptophyta > Pinopsida > Pinales > Pinaceae > Picea > Picea engelmannii. The sequence goes on along the minus strand of ML776891.1, from coordinate 1,946,897 downwards.
TTAGGATTGAACCTGGATGAGGCTCAAAAGAAACGATCCCTACAATTGAATGAGTTGGATGAAATCAGGCAAGATGTCATCCAATGGACAATATTATTCCAAAACCAGAGGAGCAAGTTGATGACAAGTTTATCAAGAAGAAACACTTCCAACCTAGTGATTGGGCTCTATTGTTTGATTCCTGATTCAAAACCTTCAAAGGAAAAATTACCACCCATTGGTTGGACCCTTATCAGGTAGACATTGTATATGACAATGGAGCTGTAAAAATTAAAACAATTTACCATGGACAGGTCTCCTTTGTGGTAAATGGACACCGACTTAAATTTTATCATAAGCTCATTTCTAGAGAAGATTTTCTATAGGTCATGTTAGTCGACAAGGCATTGGCCTTAGTAGATGGGGAGGTCCCCCCTTGTTCTTGAAAAAAATTCTGAATTTCCTACTGTATATATGTAAATAGTTTTTGAATTTTGTTAATAAGAAAATTCTAGATATTTCTGTAAGTATTTATTTCACCAGTAGTACACAGTTTCAAGGATCTTTCTTCAAAAATTGTTACACTTGAAGTTTGTGTCTGCTAAATCATCAAATGAATATTGACTCATTTTTAGGCATTCTAAATTAGTTTCTCTTAAAACTCTTCACCACTGTATAAGGAAGTGATACCATAACTATCAATCCTAGAGGTCTCTCGTATAGTTTTTCCAAGAAAACTGAGTAAGTGAGCCAAGTTTATTTATCAAAGAGTAATAAGGAGGTCTAATTAGTGGTTACTCATGGAAACATTACAATAACTACAACAAAAGAAAATAAATTGAGCTTAGAGATACCTTTCTATTCGTTCTCAATGGTACCATCCACTACACCCTAAATAATTTGATTATATCATATCTTTAGATAGGCCACGTCCGCTTAAGTACCCCTTACATTAGGACAATCACTAAGCAATATAACATAAATTCATCCTCTAACATAAATACCATCCCAATTGAAAAAAAGAGAAAGAAAAAGTTGTTTTCAGAATTGTTCCCCCATCTTCCTGCATAAGCAATATTATACTAAAATATTAAAGGATGGAAGTCTAGTCTCTGAGGGTTTAAGAGGATAACCCACTGAGATACTGAACAGGTTTGCTAGCAGTGGGTACCAACCTGTGGTATGACTAGGTAAACCCAACGGAGTACTGAACAAGCTTGCTCGCAGCGGGGCATTCTACCTAGCAAGGATGGTAATCTGACAAAAATAAATAATAAAATTAAACTTGTCATGATGTATGACATTAATTGCAGACAAAGTTGACATGAAGTATGTGTGGTTAATCTAAGGTTATTGAACTCCATCAACTTGCCATTGGGAAATAACTTTAAGACTATCTTGAAACTCTCTTGCCTACCTATTGTTATCTATATATAGGATCTCTTATCCTATAGGTGGGGCCATCTTCTAATCGTCTCATTAGACCAATCTGTGAAATTTATTTCTACACTTGACATACTATAAATCTTCGGCTATTGGGGGATACTTATTGGTTTCCTATACTTTTGATTGTGAGGTGTCACAATACTTAGGTGTGGGGGAGGGGTTCATGAGATGGCAAATGATCATTGCCTAGAGAAGTAGATCTTTGTAAGAAATTTTGTATTATTTATATAATATCGGCTATTGCATTAAAAGTCATATTATGTTTGAAATGATTAACTCTTGTGTGCTATAAATTACTGAACATATACTTAACAGACCACTCTTTATCAGTTTTTACAAGTTGCATATTGTAGGATTGACAATACATGTTTTTCTTGCTATACATTGTTCATTGTAGGTTTTGACATTATATGTCATATGCAAGAGGGTTGAGTGAGCATGACAGAAAAATCAACAACAAGGGAACATTCTGCCTCTTCTCATTTACCACTGTGATTGTCAAAACACTTCAAATTTGTAGGCTATCCATTACAGGAAGTGAAAATGTATTTAACATAGAGGTACCAGATGAAGTACTATATGAGGTGCCATATGAAATGTCGTATGAGGTGCCGAATGAAGTGCCATGTGAATTACACACCAGTAACTGTCCTAGATTCCAGGTGACTAGAACTCAATCATTCAATTGAATTGGTTGCAGACATTGATTGTAGATGCCTCATATGTTTATGATCAAATGTCCAAGTCAAAATACTTGGACATTGATCTAACCATGCATCACTAAATTGCCCCAAAATGAGCCATCGAATTCAAATTTTCCACACATGGCATCTCATGCGCACATGTGTGCAATGTACTCCACCATAAGCACATTCAAAATCAGGTTGGGAAACCATTATCTCAATTTTTCCTTGCCATTTTCTCTGCCATGCGTTAAGGAATCGCACCCAACCTCTCCCAATTTGTCCCCTATTCAAATTGCACTCAGACCATGCCCAATTTGTGCCATCTCTTGGCATGTTTGCGCCCTTTCTTGGTTAATTTCAACTCTGTCACAATGCCCAGGAGATATGAACCTTCCTCCTATGCAAACTTGTTTTCCATTCTCGAATTTGCACAGTGCAGAGAAGTGTTTTTGCACGCAAGCTGGGGGCCATTTATGTCTATCTTGAAGGGAAATGATGATGGTCTCTCCATGCAATTTGTAGACGGTTTTGATGGTAAGATAGCACATGTAGGGTCTCTTACCTTTGAATTTTCATAAGAGTCCATTGTTGCAGCTACAAAACTCCCAAGGATGGGAGATAGATGGTTCAAAAACTACCAATTATTGCGCTCAAGTTATAACAGAGTGTTTAAGCCCGAATTCGAGAGCATTTCAGGAGAAAAAGGGTATGCTACAGAGTGGATAAAGGTAGAATTGATCAATCCCTTCATCGTCATCACAAGGTTAATTACATGTGAAGGTAGATACTCCACCTTCAAAGCTTGTCATTTTAGATTATTAGCTCATTTTTTGTTCAACAAACCTTTGAACTTCCCCTTCTATTTTATCAAAAGATTGGAGAAGATGTCCTCTCAAGTGAGGAAGAATGTGACTAACCCCCACAATAGTCTCTTCCACCATGGCTTGATCAAACTCCTCATTCTTGATGAACTAGAGAAACAGGGGCAAAATTGGGATGCCTTTATCTACCAATTTGCAAACCCTCACTTGACAGTTAAGACCGACAAAAATCCACTTAGCCTAAAAACTATCTCCCCATCCAAGCCTCACTCTCCAAGAACTCCAGACACCCTTGCACAAACCCTTTGTTTGTCGGAACAATACCAAAATCTTGTTGATATCCCTACTTCTTCATTGGGTAAAAAGACCAAGAGAAAAGACCAAAAGAAGCTTATTGTTAACCCCCCAATGCCTTCACTCTCTCTTGATCCTACACCTAAAAATCTCCAAGAAGTAATGCAACAAGACTTTCCCATCATTCCCACAAACAAGAGGGGAGCCAATTGATTTGGTAAAGTCCCCTTTGGGAAAAGTACCTGGAGCACAAGAACCAAGCCCTATGCAAAACCTCCACCTGCTTTGGACATAATCCAAGTGTCCTCCGACCTTGAGAGCCGTCACAAGAAACCTAGGGAAGTGTTTTTGGATGGATTAGAGCCACTAAGGAAAACAAAATCAAAAACTACCTCACCTTACCGATCTCCCATCACTCCTACTTCACCCATGCCTACTCTAGATCCTAAAATTGATAGATTGTCCACATCCCTCAAAGGATCTAAGCCTTCCTCAGAGATCACCGATTATGCCCCAACCATAGAGGAGCTACAAAAGGAAAACTATCAACTTCTCCAACAGTTGGAGGAAATGAAGACAATAGATACACACCTTCATCATGATAATGAAGTCCTTAACTCTCTTCAATGATTGGTCGATGAGATGACCAAATCCAACCGCAGCCTCATAGCACAGTTGAAGCAACACAAGAGGCATAAGGATAAGTCTTCATAGCAAGAAGGAGAGGCTTCTAAAGCCGACCCTCCTCAACAAGCCTAGTCATGAGGGGTAACTTATTTTTGTTTGCAGTGGGACCTGCAAAATTGCAAGTGTGGGGGTAATGTTGGGCCCGAGATATGATCACTTTTATGATAGTTATTATACACTTTTGTTGCATGTACATATGTGTTTTTCATCTTTTGAATGAGTGTTTTGAATAATTTTATGTTAAAATGGTATGATCGACATAAGGTATGTACGATTCATGTTTAATTATTGTATCAAGTATAATTCATCAAGTTTTTACACTTCCAAGGACCCGATTCATGTTTTTTGATGTTACAGGGAAAAAATGCACTATGTTTCTACTTCCAGCACTTGATCTAGGACTCATTTCGGTACCCAATCCGAAACTCTGTCCAACATTGTGTATTGCACAAAAACGGAGGGCGACTTGGTAGTTATGGTAATGGCGGTCATTGATGGGAGAATTGGGAATGTGGGTTTTTTTCATGCTTGCCCCCTCCAGCTACTGAGCTCTCGATAACTCAGTTTTGGTTATTCAGCTAAGCGAATATTGGTTCGCTCTGTTTTAGTAGTTAGGGCATTATTTTGTGTAATTTTCCAAATTTAGAAGTGGTTCGACCCTCCTGTGGTCAACCACTTGGTCTATAAGCTTATAAATACCACTAGGATAGTCAGATAGTTGTTAAGCATCAGATACATCAATGTGATAGAGACTTATACGTTTTTACTCTGTTTTGAGTTTTTACATTACCAGATTATGCCAGAACTGGGTTTTTGAGTTTTTATGGTGAATTCAACTTGCTGAGTTTATGGTGTGCTTTTAGAAAGTGACCACGACTTGTTAGGGGGGCTACCAACAGTCTGGTAACTATCTTTGTGTTGTTCATGCATTTTATGATTTAATTGTTCTCTTTATTTTTCTGTACATGCATATTTTTATTGTGTTAATTAGTTTGTTGTAGTTTAATTGTTTTGATTCTCTTTTGCAAGTTAGAATGATGAGATGTGTTAACATGTATTGATCTTGTAGATTAGGAACGGATTTGCAAATCCCTATACTAACCCCATGTGTAATCAGATGTTAGATTAAATGCTTTCTTTTATGATTTTATAGTCAAGTTTAAAATAGAGTTTTAATTAGACTAGAACAAAGTTTTTATTTGGGTTCTCTTCGACAAGGATTTGATGGATGGATAGAGTTAATTCCAGTTTTTCATTATAGCTTGCTTATCTCATTTTTATATAGATCTTGTTTAATTAGTTGTTGATTAATGTAGTTGTCAACTTACTTTTAATGTCATGTTTTAATTTTTGTTTTCAAGCACTTTCTTATTGTAGTTTGAACTTTGAATTGTTAGAATAGATGTAGCATAGTTTCATTTATGTAATTTCCTTTCCTAGAATTAAATTGCAATTATATTTCTTAGTTAATGGTTGAATCTAGTTTTGCTTACACAGTATAGAAGTACAATGATGATTTCCTTATATTGTTGATGGTTAATAAATATGCAGGGTAATTGACGAATTTCAGTAATGGCTAAATTCTCATTGGATTGTTTAATCCATACCTTTCATTTTTCTATTGAGATTAGTGTTGAGCTTATACCACTTGAATTATGCTTTTTTGTTAAGTGCCATCGAGATATTATACGACACCGAAGACATTCACACAACCACCAACATTATATTTGAATTGTCATAGATTAAAAGATAGTTTTCCCGTTTTCATAGATTAAGAAATAGTTTTTTTGTTTTCATAAATTAAAAGAGATAGTTTTCCTGCTTGCATAGCTTAGAAGATATAGTTTCTTGCTTTCATAGCTTAGGAAATAGTTTTATTGCTGTTGTAGGATAGATAGTCTTTTTCTTTGATAGGTTAGAGAACAATTTGCTTATCATAGATTAAAGGTTAGTTGCTAGTCTTTCTTGCTTTCAATCAAATAGATTTCCTTTCATGAATTAGAAATAGTTTTGAATTAAGAATTTAGTCCACTTGCCTCTTAGGCTAGATAGTTGTTCAATGAGAATTTTTAATTTGATTGCTTGCAGTAGTTACTTGTCTTTGCTTACTTGTCTATTGCTTTAGTAGGTTAGATAGTTGTCTTTTCTTACTTGTCTATTGCTTTAGTAGGTTATATAGTTGTCTTTGTTTACTTGTTTACTTGCTTTAGTAGGTTAGTTAGGTGTCTTTTCTTGGTTGTTTATTTATTTCCTTTCATAGGGTAGTTACTCATTGAATGTAGGTTGGAAAGTTAAAAAAAAAATCTTTTGTCATTTGTTTGTTATGCTTAAATAGTTGTGTTTTCTTATTGTTATGAACTAGTTTTCTTCAAGTAGGGTTTTTACTTGTTTTCTTAAGAACTATCCATCAATCCTTGGCCCAAAAGTACTTAGGTTACCTAGTTTCAAGTTGCTTAGTAGGGTTTTCTCATTAGATAGTTTTTCTTGAGTAGATTAGCCTTAGATAGCTACCTTCCTTAGTTAGATTATACTCCTACAAACCCTTCTACATTTGGCATATAATTTTCTACAACTCTAAGTTTACTTACCCTGAGTTGACAATTTAATTGAGGGTTTTTACTATTTTTTTATTGCATATATAACACCCATCACTTACTCTTCCAAACAGAGTTTGTGTTTCCTCCAACATCGTGAACTTATGTCAATTTCATGCTACTTGAGTCTAATCATCTTTCACTCTCTTTTCCAAAGGAATTTTCACCCAACCTGAGTCAACCTTTCCATAGTTTGTCTCTTGACCTCATGCCCGACCATCCCAAAAATTCCAATCAAGTCCTTATTAAAAATCAATGAAGTTCTCTGCCTGATCATCGAGATCCTCTTGTCTTTTCCCGACGAGTCGTTGAAGACCTATGGGTAGTGAATTAATACACTCATATTCCACTCCTACCCGAGTTGTGAAGACATTGAAGATGTTGCTCGAGCTCTGAAGACCTCATCTTGAGCCATCGAGCGTCATTGGCTTCTTGAAGATGGATACTATACTTGTATATCTTTAATTTTGAGATGTATATCCACTGTGTATTTCTCGCGGCTACACTTTATATAGTTATATGGCATGGATCTATAGTGTATTTTGTTGGTAGCCATGATTTATTTCATCCCGAGCATGGGTATGGACGCCTTAGAGAGAATTGTTATTTTTGCAGATGGCACCTCCCGAACTCTAGTCCCAGGCTCACTCGTTTCGTACATTGGTGAATAGTTTGTAATGTATTTAGGCCATCAGATGCTCTTCTGACCTAACACATTAGGGGGCATCTTTTATAACCCTAAACTATTCTACATATGCATACCTAGCATTTGGCCCTCTTACTTGCATTTTTTGTGAAGCCATCACTGAGTTGCTCTCCAAAGAACCAATTTTTTGAAGATGTACACGCCCTGCTCCACTATTGCCTACATACATACACTTTTTGCACCACTACAGCCCGCGTTCGTATGCATGTTTCACCACTACATCCCGTGTATACTTGCAAAAGTTGCAAAAATGAAACATTGCAAGGAATTCATTGATATTACAGGCTATTGGGTAGTTTCCCAACTAATCCACCGCCTATAGCCCATCACCCAATCGAATAACCATTCTTTTCCCATATAAAAGGAGGTGTTGGGGACTCATTCCACATATAGACATAAGAATAGTGAAACTCTTCCCGTTTCACATCCCCTCCTTGCCCCAAGCATTTGCAACCTTTTTGTGAGAATTGCCTCAGAATTCCCCAATTTGTCTTCCTTCCTCCATCATAAACCCATTATACTTCCCAAGAAGAAGGTTGAGAGGAGAATATTATCGGAGGTGCACTTGGATCTTGGTGAAGAGGATCCCGGACCAGGTTCATGGAGTAGTAGTCGACTTTGGTTGTAAGTGATCATTGTATTATCAATAAAAGAAGTACTTTTCTTGTCCCAAAACATGATGAGTCGAATGTTTACATTTGTTTTATGTTTTTGTTCTAACATCTAACCTTTATTTATGTATGAAATGTATGCTTTTAACTTTCCATTTGTCTGTCTTTGAATGAATTCTAGCCTTGGGAAGAGGTTTTCAGTTAGTGAAGCCTTCAAGCACGAGAGGATCATCACCGAACGTAGAGTAAAGATACAATTACCTTATCCTTATCATTTTTCTTTTCTTGCATGAGTCTGGGGTATGTTTGGGGTAGTTAGAGAATTATGAAACTTTTAAACGGTTATTGATCTGCCTACATTATAAACCCTGGTGTATCCATAGGGGGGGGTTCCCGCTAGCAAGCTCCCCTTCACCCACATCTATGACTAGAATATGCACTCCCCCTCTTCAAGCTCCTCTGACTCTTCTTGTTGGATCTTTTTGTTTGATATGGTATCACTTGGTTCTACATCGACGATCTAGTTTCCCTTATCCTATTCTAATTTAGAGTCTGAGTCAGGGTTCGACTCTTTTTCTTTAAGTTCAACCAACAATGATTTTTTTGAGCGACATTCATCAGTGTTGTGCCAAGGGATTTTATGGAAATCACACATCTTTTTGTTGTCCTTATTTGACTTCCCATTACCCTTCTTTTCTTATGTTTTGGAATGGTTGTATTAATATTGGATCTCCTTGAAATGTCCTTTGTTATGTGGGTTATGGATACCTTTATCATACTTTTGTTGTGGTATATTTTCAAACTTGAACTATCACTTATTCCTCTTCTTGAATTTTTTCTGGATTTTAATAGCATATCGATAGGTGACTCCTAGTGAGGAGATGTCCAAGAAATCCATATATTTTTTTATGTACCTATGTAGGTCACTTTGGTAATTTAGAAAAATTTGTTGCTCGAAGTATCTGATACCCATCTTTGAGTGCATGATATGGAATATATTGGTGTACTTCAACACTGTCTAGTCTCTCTCCTATCATAGAGTTGTCCATCTCGTGTACTAGTCATCGTAGTTTCCAACAAGGTAAAAATCCTCCTTGAGGGTGTGAATAGAGGCCACCCAAGTGGGCTTTGTCACCAATGTTGTAGACTCATCTATGTTCTATCTCTCCCAATAAACTTCCCACCAATCAATGACATGGGGAAGGGATTTAATGAGTGTGAAGGTGATCTCTTCGATGTCAGAAAATGTTTGGACATAGGAGTATCCCTCTAATAGATGTTACCATTTTTCCAAATAATATACACTTATTTGGCCTTAAAATAAAGGAATATCAAATTTAACTTTTACCTTTAAGGGAATTGCTCCTTCCAAATGGCTACCTAGTGAAGGTGCCTCGACCATCGTCGACAGTTGTCTAAGGATATGAGTGAATCTGTTCATCATCTTGTTACTCTATTGCATGAGGGATTCTCAAGAATAATCTTGAAAGGATATCCTAATCCTTCATCTCTGTTTTCCCCCATGATTGGAGGCTTCTTGGGCTAGCGAGAACGGTCATCCCCTAGTGAAACTAGCTCGAGACCCAACTCTCTATACCCTAACCTTGTCAGGGATGTGCACTGAGAAACAACAAGGTGAATATTGTTATGATGCTATTGCTCCATATTGTATAAGTAATGAAATGAAGCATACACAGAAATATAAAAAAGAGAACAATATACAATTAAAACCCAACTTCTATTAATTAATAAAATAGCAAAATAATGTAGAACAAAAACTGGCTAGAATGATGGTAGCTTATCTCTTGAGAGAGAGAGAGAGAGAGAGAGAGAGAGAGAGAGAGAGAGAGAGAGAGAGATGTTAACTATGCTCATTTTAAAAATATAAAACAAGAGGATAAAATTATTTCCTTTTAACATAAATTAAGAATCATAAAGGTCCAAAACCATAACCCTAGGAGGAGAATCACCAAAAAGGTGTTTTTGTGCCCCAAGGTGGTTAGTTGATACACCAACTTCTCAGGGGTGAAACTTTTGCATGAAATCTACGCTTGGGGAATATAGTAACTTGTTTGAAAGATATAATTAAGGAATAAAATGTTGTGGCATGGATTGGGTGTGTTAATTAGAAACCAAGGCCCTTTAAGTTTCCAAAAAACATCATTTAGGGACTTAAAATGACCTTGAAAGTTTAGGACCCAGAAAATCATAAAACAATGTTGTGATGGAACCATGTTGAGTCAGTGGAAAAGGTTAGCGGCCATTGATATCCACCAAGATCATTTCCAAATACAGTCTTTAATTTGAGAGTGTAATGCATTTTGTGGTTCATTTTAATCTCAAGTGAAATCAAAAAGAAATTTGCATTACACGATCTTTCATTTTAAGAATTTTTGGGTTTTCAATTGAAAGTTGCATTGGAGTTTTTGTTTGAGTGTTGAATTTGAAATTTTTAATGAACATTTTGGTAAATTTACTTGGTTTGAGTGATGGTTGTTTTCTTATGAATTGTGGAAAAGGAAATATATCTTCCCTTCCTTATATAGATTTCATTGAAACAAAGAGAAGTGCATTCTTTTCTTTCTCATATTTTGATGTTCTTTGGATTCAAAAAAGTCATAAAACACCATTTGATCCATTCCTTTACCTATTGAGTAAGAAACAACCATTAAAAATAAGATGGTTTAATCCAAAAACAATTAGAAATTTTTATTTTTAGCAAAACAACATTATCTTAATTCTTGGGGACTTCATGTATGATTGGAGAGTGAACTCTCCAAGGCCATTAAAACCAAAAATAGAAATTGATTAATGAGATAAAAATCCATTCATAACAAGAAGTGTTTTTCGTGAAATCACCTCTAACATAGGTGTCAAGAATGAGGTCATATTAGGGAAAGTGGAGTGATATCCTCGCTTCACTTGTCTTTCTTTCTATTGGATTATTACGTGTATGGGGGTTTTGGAGCGAAGTGGGAACACTTATCTCTAAAATTTCAAGATTTGTTTCCCTCCACGTATGTGTAATCCTAACCCATGGCTATCCCATTCAATCACCAATTATGAAGTGGTATCCATAGTGACCATTCATAGGGCATTGAAATGGTTACTTCCAGTGGAAATTACTTATGGTACCTCAAGAAAATTTCGAATCCCTATTTCATCTCCCCTAGAGGGTGCATGTCTTCATAAAGGTACTTGCAATAGCAAGGAATGTTACATGTGGGTTAGCATAAATATTTCATATACCTTCACTATCCAATTTTGGGGAATTGAAATCCCCAATTTTTTTTGGTTTTTAGAAGGCCCCTTTGACTTGCATTTTGTTTTCATGTTGCATATTTATATTTTCTAGAGTGTGTTATGTGGTTGTTTGTGTCTAGTTGGCCATATGATTATGTCTGGTTGGCCATATGATTTTGTTTTTCTTTGCATAAAACACACTTTGCACTATGTCTAACCAACCTCTTCATCAATCTCATTGAAAACAAGTAATTCCTCCTAAAGAGGAGGAACTTCCTACCACCAAGCAATAGTGGTTGTCCACATTAGAGGATTCCAACAAAAACTCCTCCAAATATAACATATCAAATTAAGAGGAGTCTAAAAAAGTAGATATTGAAGTGGTAGATAAACGTCTTCCACAAAACTTTAACCCTCCTTTGACTGGTCCCTTTGAACCTATACTCATTAAAGGACATAGACCATATAGTGATCCTTTTTCCTACTTCAACAATTTGCACCAGATTTTGGGCATCAATGGGTCATATAGCATGGGAGGACCTATCCCCACATCTTCCAGCACGATGGGAGGATTCACAATGGATTTTTCCTTACCATATATTAGTGGGATATATTTTACCACACCTATGCTCATGAAATCTGATTATTCCATCTTGAGAATTCCACCAATCACATCATTTCCTTCCATGAGTTTACCTGGTGTTAGTTTTTCCATTGTTTCCATATCAGTGCCCACATCTAGGTTTATTTTCGGTGGAGGGTGCTAGGCAGAAATATTGTCGTTTAATTCCGTTATAGTATTTTCCCAACCATTTAATTTGTCAATCCAAGGTTTGTAGGCTTACGAAGCACACACAATACATATGCAGGACTGAAGTGGAAGTAATCTAATCTAAATTGCTGAAATGAAACTAATCTAGGAAAGCATCGAAAGACTAACTAGGAAAGAGGGAAATTGCATAAGGGAAAAACAATACAACATGTGAATAGTTGAACGACAAATGACCTATGTGAGCTCACACAATATATCAATCTCAATTTATATTACAAGAGTCAAATGACAAAGCATGAAAGAATAACAAAGCTAAGAATCCCCTTCTAAGACTTCAAGTTGATCTAAGTCTAATCTCTCATCTCTAACTCCAACTTCCCAAATTATCCATTACATGATGTCTCCTACCCCAATTATGAATAACATGATGATCCTCATGAAGAGAGAACACTCTCTTATATACATGAGAGTCTTGAAGAGTGTCATAATTACAGATCCACTATTCTCTCAACTTATTCCTTCAAATCCTCCACTCATATCTTGGATAAGATATCCTATCAAAATATTCATGATCTTCTCCTTTGAATATGCTTGAATGATTGTCCCAAATATTCTTCAAATCTTCAAAGATTGAAGATGAAATTCGAATTTGAGGCTAGGTGGTAATATTTGACTTTGTTGAAATCTTCACATATGCATGCACACATCATCAAACTCATCCAACCTTGATATATAATGAAAATATGTCATTTTTCTAAGATTTAATCATAAATTCACTTATAATACTAAAATGAATACAATGGAAAATAATAAGGAGAAACCCAAGTATCATTATGGAAAT
>ML776891.1:1909749-1934167 GCA_009831015.1 Picea engelmannii | reverse complement strand
GCACACATCATCAAACTCATCCAACCTTGATATATAATGAAAATATGTCATTTTTCTAAGATTTAATCATAAATTCACTTATAATACTAAAATGAATACAATGGAAAATAATAAGGAGAAACCCAAGTATCATTATGGAAATGATATGATGGAAGGTTAATGGGACGATGAAATGTAAGGAATAGTGAAGGAAAAAGAGGATATAAATGTGACATTTCTGAGGCCCAACAGAGGGAAAGTCCATGGTTTTACTACTAGAAATGAGTTTCCACCTATTTCTTGTATTCTTATAGGTGGCCCGAAAATACCAAATGTTGGTTTTGCATTTGGTTGAAATGTCAATCCTAGGTCTAGTCCTACCACCAATTTTGTTACTAGCACTAGGAGAGATAATGTTTCTATGGGAAATGATGTCACTAGGGGAAGTAATGTCTCTGGAGACACCAATGCCCCTAGGAGTAGAAATATGGGGGAGCTTCAAGATCTATCTGGATCACAATCCATGTCTTATTTCTATCAAATCCCATTTTCCAATAGAAAGTTACCTTTCCTAGAAACTTTGAATATTCCTAATCTATCAAGGTTATTAAAAGACCCCATAAAACACCACCCTTGGTGGAAAAAACACCCCACTAAGTTTCCATATGATATCCTAAAATTTGATGGTAAACCTGGAGAAGATCCTTCCACACACATCAAGACTTATCACCTTTGGTTTTCTTTGAAATTATTGGTGGATGATAGTATACAGTTGAGACTTTTCCACCATACCTTGATAGGAAGTGACACTAAATGGTACATTGAGTTACTAGGTGATTTTTTTATCCAAAATTTATGAGCATAGAAAAATGAATATAGATTATTAAAATATGCTTAACACAAAATAACAAAGATACAGTAAAAATGGACTTATATTCAATAACGAAATAAGTTGAAACTATAAAATGCAGCGGAAAACAAGCTTGCTGGAATGGTGGCGGCTTATCTCTGAGAAGAGATGTGATGAATGCACTCATTCGCAAGAAGATGATTACACTGAGGCTCTAAAATACTTTTTAAAATAAAAAGGAATGTCAAAAACCCTAGACATCCAAAAACCTAACACTAGGATATGAAGCACCAAAAGTCATGTGGGCCCCGTTTGGGTAAGTCAGTGCATCAACTTCCTGGGGTCATAACTTTTTCATATGATCTTCATTTTAGTCGCACGATAGCTCGTTGGAAAGGTACCATCGAGGATATTCGTTTTGGGGGCTCAATAATTCCTTCTTATATCATTGAGAAGATTGATCCTAAAAAACCTTCATTTAGGAACTCAAAATGACCCTGGAAGTTAAAACTACTAAAAATAGTAAATTGCCAAAATTGCCAGAAAATTGTTTTGAGAGAGTTGGAAAAGGTGGGTGGTCATTGATATCCACCTAGATCAATCCTCCCTCCTTATGAATCAATGGTCTCCATTGCATTTATTTCCCCCATCATATGAGGAAATTTCTATTGAATTTGGCCCCGGGTGAGCCACTTGCCTTGGTGCAGGAGTTGCCCTGCTTTGACAACTCGATAAAGTTGGATCCTTTATTGTCGAGTGCCCTTGATTTGTGTGTCCACAATATGATCATTGGATTCCTATTGCATGCAGCCAGGGTTGAGCTCTATTGGTCTCAACTTCTCTGCTATCTCTGAGGTGTCCAATAATGGTGGGAAATATGGCCGAAGGAGAGCCACATTGAAGACTAGGTGCAGGCCAAGGAAAGGGGGAATGTTGAGCTCAAAATCATTGTCACCCATAGCCTTGGTGATGGTGTATGGCCCATAACAGATTGGGCAAAGATTCCGATGGGGCTCTGTAAGGCGCTCTTTTTGCAAGTGCAACCAAACTTTGTCTCACACCTGAAACTTATGTGGCACCCGACGTTGATCATGGCACTGCTTATATTTGGCATTAGAATTATGTAGAATATCTGGAACCTATTGGTGGATTTGATGGATCTGCACAATGAACTGGGTGGATTTTTCAACTTCTGTTGGAGCAGGGGACGAGTTGGTCAAGGTGGTCACCAGGGGTAGTGCAACATCCATGGGGCCCAATGATTGGAATCCCAACCCCACCTGAAAGGGACTGTGGTCAATTGATCTATAAAAGGCTCGATTGTATCTATGTTGGACATAGGGAAGACGCACATCCCATGTGTGGGGGTGTTTTGAATTGTACATGCACAGAATATGTACGATCATCCGATTGATGAGCTTAGTTTAGCCATATATCTGGGGGTGGAAGGCAGTGGATTTGGTGAGCTTGGTATCCATCACTGACCAAAGGCTCGACCAAAATGTGGTGAGGAACCGACTGTCACAGTCTGAGATAATGGTTTGTGGGATCCCAAAATGTACCCATACTCGTTCAAAAAAGAGCTTGGCAGCAGATTATGTTGTGATTTTCTTCTTATAGGTGGCTAGAATCACCATCTTGAAAAAGTGATCAACAACCACAAAAAACAGACATTTCCCCTCTTGGTGGACGGGAGGTCTGACATGTAGTCCATTGAGATGGATTCCCATGGCCTGTCAGGAGTAGGAAGAGGGGTGTAGAGGCCTTGTTTCTTAGTTCTTGGTTTTGAAATAGCACGGGCGATGCAAGACCTGATATACTTGTCGACATCCTGTCAAAGTTTCAGCTAGTAGAAATGTTTCTGCAACACTGCCACTGTATTTTTTACGCCAAAGTGTCCTGCCACCTGACTATAGTGAGATTCCCAAATCATCTTCTCGCACTGTCTTGATGGAACACAAATATGGCCCAAATGACACAACAACCCATATTGAATATGGAAATTAGTGACCACTGATTTCGCGCCCAACCTTTGGTAGGTGGTGGAGAAGTCAGGGTTTGTCTTGTAGAGGTGGGGCCATTCGAAGATCTCTTGGTCGCAAGAGTCTAGCACTATGGTGAGTGTCGCGACTGGAATTCAACTGAGGAAATCAACAACTCGGTTGGTACTCCCTATTTTATACTTGATGTTGAGGTGGAACTGTTGGAAGTATGTGGAGTACTTCTAATGGAAGTCATTCTGCAACTTTCCTTAGGTCTGCATGAACTGTAGTGGCTTATGATCAATGTGGATGACTGTCTCCTTCCCAAGAATGTAATGTCTCCACTGGAGGTAGGCTTGCACAATGGATTACATTTATTTGTCATAAGTAGGGTACTTATGGACAACATATTACAGTGTCTCACTATGATCTTCCATGGGGTGGTCGTGTTGAGTTAGAACGACACCCACAACATAGTCTGAAGAATATGTCTCAATCTCAAAGGGATGTTGTAGGTCCATTAATGAAAGTACTGGGGATGAGAAAAAATGATTTGTCAATTCATCGAAGGTTTTTTGTTGGGAAAAACCCCACACAATTGTTTCCTTACTACCACCACTAGTTACTTGGTTGAGGGCCCATGCGACATGAGAGAATCCCAACATGAACCTACGATAAAAATTGGCGAGGCCCAAGGAGATCTGAAGTTCAGTGAGCGTGGTTGGGGTTGGCTAGTCACGGATGACCTAGATCTTGGTTGGATCCACATGCACACCATGTCGATCAATGATGTAGCCTAAGTAATGGACCCTATCCATGCCGAAGGATCATTTTTCCAAGTTTGCATATAGTTTGTGTTGCGGCAGGGTGTGCAGAACCTGTTGAATATGCTACAAGTGTTCCACCCAATTCTTGTTGTAGATGAGGATGTCATTTAAATATAACACTAAAACATTATTGGTGAAAGTTCATAGAATATCATCCATCATTCTCATAAAAGTTGTTGGAGCATTTGTCAAACCAAAGGGCATGACCAACCATTCAAAAAGATCTTCCTTTGACTTGAAGGCGGTCTTCCATACATCTGTTTGTTCTATTGGGACCTGGTGGTAGCCAAAATTCAAATTAATCTTATTGAAGTATTTAGCCCCGTGAGCTGATCAAGGAGGTCGTCGATTCAGGGAATCAGGTACTGGCTTCGGACTATGATTTTATTTAGGGCCCGGTAATCAATGCAGAGTCGTCAAGTCCCATCTTTCTTCTGCACTAGAACGATTGGGCTCCCACAAGGCGATGATTTGGGACGTATGTGCCCCTTGTGGATTAGTTCTTGGATATTCTTATTGACCTCCTCGTTTTCTAATAGAGAGCGGTGGTAGACTCACCCATTGGGTAGCGGTGTGCTTGGCATCAAATCAATGGGATGCTTGACCTAGCAGTGCAGAGGTACCCTAGTAGGAGAGGAGAAGATATCTGAGTATTCTTCCACAACCTTATCTACTTACTTCTGTTGTGTGGAGAGATCAGTCTTGGAGGCCCTGGATGTGCCTACGATATTTCGCTCACTTTGAGAGAAAATAAAAAAGAAGAAAAATTTCTCGGTCTAAGGGATGACCTTTCTACATTGCTTGGTAGAGATCAAGGAAATAGAACTAGGAGGGACTGCCTCGGGTATCTTGTACAATTTCCTGTTCAAATTGATAATAACACTACAAGGCCTAGACTCATATATAGCATGACATTTCCATAAATAAGGTTGGCCCAAAATAACATTACAAACTTCGATAGGAGCAACATCACACAATACCTCATCTTTAAAGGGCTTGATTCCATATGAAAGTCGACACTGTTGGTTGACGCGGAGATCGCTTCCTTGGCAGAGCCATCCAATGGTGTAGGGTTGTGGGTGCGGTGTTTTCGGCATGGCCAACTGCTTGACGACCTTTGCTAAGATGAGGTTCTTTTGGCTACTTCTATCAACAATCAAGTGCAGTGGGGTGCCTTTTACCAACATTTGTGAATGGAAGAGGCACTCGCCTTCTTTTGGATCGTTTGGTTCACCAGGCTGGAGCTTGGTGGTATCAACAGTGGAACTAGGTTCCGTTTCAATGATCTATCCTCCCATTTCTAGTTCTAACTTAGAGTCAGAACCCACATCTGATTTAGAGGCTTTCACTTCAGCCCCCAACGACTTCTTTGAGTGGTAGTCAACAGTGTTATGCTAAGGGCTCTCATGGAAGTCGCACCACTTCCCAATATCTTTCTTTGTCTTTCTAGTGTCCTTCTTTTCTTGCGGATTGGACTAGTTTCCCTGATATTGTCCATATTTTCTCTTTCCTTTGTTCTGTGGGTTGGGGCCACCCCTTCCTAGATTTTGTTGTGAGGGGTTCCCAAGCCCAAATTACCATGTCTTTTGTTTGAGCTTCTGCTCAATTTTGACGGCATATCGGTAGGCTGTGCCCAAGGAAAATATGTCCAAAAATCCCATTTTGGTATAGATGTATCTATGCAAAGCACCGTGATACTTGAGCACTAGATGTCTCTCTGAATATTTGATACCTATCTTGGTGCACAATGTATGGAATATATTTGTGAACTCTAGCACTGCTTGGTCTCTTTCTTGCCACAATGTGGTCCATTTGGTATACAAGTCGTCATGACTTTTGACAAGGTAGTATTGTTCCTTAATAGAATCCCTGAAGGATTCCCAAGTTGTTGTGACTATAAATAATGAGGGTTCCTCTATTTCCTTTTGATAACATAAATTTTCTCACCAATCTTTGACATGGGGAATGACTTTGAGGAGTGCAAAAGTAATATTTTTTTCTATTTGAAAATTTATGGACATCAAAATACTCTTCTAGTAGATTCAACCACTTGTCTACAGAATCTTCATCTATCTTACCTTCAAATATAGGAATATCTAAGTTGATTTGTACCTTGAAGGGGGCGACACCTCTTCTTGAGGAAGATGTGTCGCATGTTGGTAGTCGCCGAAGGATTTGCGCGAAACTATCCATCGTCTCATTCCTCTATTGCGCGAGGGATTCCTCAAGAAACATTTTGAAAGGATCTCATGTCTCATCATATTTATTTTCTCTTTCCATGAGAGTTCACTGGGGCATGCGAGAGATTTTTTCCTCAAGAGAAACAAGCTCGAGACCCAATTATTTGTACCCTGACCTCGTTGGGGACATGCATTAAGACAACAAGGAGCAGAATGTTATGATACCATTGATCTGAATGTTATGAGAAGAACGAAATGAATACAGATTATTAAAATATGCTTAACACAGAATAATAGAGATACAGTAAAACCGGTTTTCTATTCAATAACAAAATAAGCTGAAAATGTAAAATGCAGTGGAAAACAATCTTGTTGGAATGGTGGCAGCTTATCTCTAAGAAGAGATCTAACGGTTGCGCTCATTCGCAAGAAGATGATTATAATGAGGCTGTGAAGGCCATTTTACAATAAATGGGAATTTCAAAAACCCTATACATCCAAAAACCTTACCCTAAGAGATGAAGCACCAAAAGTCATGTGGGCCTCGTTTGGGTAAGTCAGTACATCAATTTCATGGGGTTGTGACTTTTGCATACGATCTTCATTTTAGGCGCACGATAGACCGTTGAAAAAGTATCGTCGAGGATATTCATTTTTGGGGCTCAATTATTCCTTCAGCTATCATTGAGAACCTCAATCCCGAAAAACCTTCATTTAGGCCCTCAAAATGGCCCGAGAAGTTAAAACTACTAAAAATAGTAAATTGCCAAAATTGCCAGAAAAATGTTTTGAGCGAGTTGGAAAAGGTGGGTGGCCACCGATATCCACTTGGATCATTTTTATAGCGACTTCTCTTCCTAGGAGATGACATATTTTACTCATTGCTAGATTCTAATTTGATATGAGATCGGAATTGATATTTTGACAACATTCCATAAAAAAACCACCACACACATCTTAGATAGCATTCATGAATGGATATGGTGGTGTAGGATCATCAACTCTAAAATTCTAAACTAGGTGTTAGCATATTGGTTTTTCAAGTCATTACTACCACTCATGGCCAAAGACATTGTTATGTCAAGGGAAATTATTGAGGAATAGGTAATTCTCCATGACCATCATTTAGATCTATCATATTCTCATTTTGGCACACTATATGATATAATTCCTTATGCTATAAGGCCATCAATAGATCCCATCAGAACCAACCTAAGACCACATGTTGATGGCATACTTGGTTATGTTTCCAATGCTTCAGTTGGTGGAAATTTAAGTGGATAGTTGAGTCAAATGTCCATCTCTACAAATCCACCTACTACTTCACTAAGAAACCAAAGTTCTATAGTCCTTTTCTAGACCTCCAAGATTCATTTGGTCCATTCCACTCAACCAAATAACTCTCAACAAACTAGAGGAAAAAAGAAAAAGAATAAAAAGAAAAAATATAATTTTGAACAAGGGAATGCTCAAACCCAAAACATTGTTGAGGGAGGACAAAAAGGGAAGATGAAGTTCAAGTTTCCATACAAAAATTATGGTGGATACCATATCTCTCACCAATGTCCCCAGATGGATGGAATTCATCATTTTTTTGGAATTCCAACCCATTGTGCTAACAAATCCATTCCCACCCCAATAGAAACAACAAATGGTTGCATCAAATCCCTCACTTCTGTAAGGGGGAATTGTAGGTAACCCATAGAAATGGTTCAATCTATCTAATGCAATCATATACATGTGTGATCTGATTGTCAATCTGAAAACACGAGCTCGAGATTATGATAATCTTGGGACTAGTCCTTCAAATAAGGATCCATATCCCTCTAAAGTTTGTGGCCCTCTCTATATAGAGAAGAAATCATACAACACAATGCTTCACCCACCCAAGGGTGTTCTTCATAGTTCAACACATAATCCAAATGCATGGACTCGCCATAATTATAGTATTGTGTAGGATCTATCACATGCACCATTTTCCATGTCTACCCTCGAAATCTTGCAAAGATGCCCAATGTAGAGGAAGGCACTATTTTCTAATATAGGTGGACTCAACCCTAAAAATACTCATTTTATTACCTCTCAAATTGACCAAAGTAGGCCTAGGTGCCCCCACCAATTGTTTTTTCAAATTCAAGTAGTTTCACGTGGGATTAATATCTTCTGGATAGTTTTTTATGAACAAGCCTCCACTTGTATTATGTCCTTGTCATGTTGGTGAGTTATAGATTCTCTAGATATCATAAAGTCAAAAACCATGTTAAAGGAATTATGTGGGGACACCTTTAAGCCTCATGGAATAATTTCCACCTTTTCTTATGGAGTTATGTGGAAAGATTGTTTCAATTGAATTTGAAGTAGTCAATGCCCTATTAAATTACAATATTTTGCTAGGGAATAGTTAGTACTATGTGATGATGGCTATAGTTTATTTGGTATTTAGAGTTCTCCACTTTCCTCATGAAGGGAAGGCAGTGACTGTTGATCAATTGGAATATTGCATGCTGGAATATAGAGCTAATAATACTAGCAACATTCTATTTGTTAATGGTTCCATGAGTCTACAATAGTGTTGGTGTGGGGAAGTTCAAGGCTTCATCGTTGATGAGTATATTTACCTTTCCTCCACCATTTAATGAACCCAACAAAACTCCTATCTATATGATCTCTTCAGGTGATATTGAATAAAAAGGTTCATCGAATCCTTGGGTAGTACCTAATCCTTCAAAATTTGATTCATTTGGAGTTAGTATGCTTCTTAGTGTAGTCAATATTTCCTATCAGGAGATCTAGTCAGCATCAACTAGTGTTGATCAAAATCTCCAATAATATGTGGAATTCGATCAATATTCTTTGCCCATTTGGGTTTCCACTCCTCCTAGTTTGCATGACTTTCTCGATTGTAAGTTTCCTTCAAATGAGGCCAGCATGGAAGTAATGGATTCAATTGATAATCCATGGGAAGATATGCATCATTGAGCATCTTTTCTTCCCAATTTGTAAATTTTGGAGGTCGACATACAAAACCTTGTTTCTATTGATAATTTTGAGTGATACCAATATCCCATTATGATGCATGATGTGTATTCGGAAGGGAACTTGGCGAATATCTCAAAGATGATGCTCATCAAAATTTTAGTAAATCCAAGTGTCAAGAACACATCCTGATAGGGGTATATTGTTCCCCTTGAGAAATACAATTTTATACTTCCCTATTAAAAAATTCCATGATGTTTTCACTTGTACATACAAGGAAATTTTAGACATTGATCCCAAGATTGTCGTGCATGAGATGAAAAAATGGTAGATCCAAGACTATTTGGAAAAATCTCTAGCCAATTAAATCATGAAATGAAGTTTACATCAAGGTAGTGGTAGAAAATTTCACATTGACTTCATCTATCTAGTTCCCTTAAATGAATGGGTATCCAATCTTGTTCTAGTCACAAAGAAATAGGGAAATATGGGTCTTCATTGATTATAAATACTTAAGCAAGATGTGTCCTAAGAATAATTATCCCGCCCTATTAATTGATAGATTACCAATGAATGTGCTAGGAGTGAAACATTTTCATTTATGGATGGATTCTCCATCTATAATTAGATACATATTAAATTAGAACATTAGCACAACACTGCCTTCATTTGTCCTTCAGGTACTTTTTCTTATAGGAAACTTCCATTTGGTCTTAAAAATGTTGGGGCCACATTCCAACAAGACACATCATATGTTTATCATGACAAAAAACATATTTTGGAGGCATACTTAGATGATTTGATTGCTCAATCAAAGTGGCATGATGATCATCCTAGTCATCTTTAATTCATCTTCACCTGATGAAAATACTATAACAATCATTTGAATCCACATAAGTGTATCCTTTGTGTGATTTATGAGCAATTGCTCGAATTAATTGTTCTAAGTTCAAGATCATGTTTGATCTTTTGAAGGTTGAGGAAATAGTTCAATTTCCTCCCCCATTCAATATAATCCAACTTCAAAGTTCGCAAGGGAATGCAATATTTTTTTGAAGATTCATAATAAATACACTGAGATACAAAAAGGATTCATGTTCCTTCTCAAAATCGGTGTAAATTTTATGTGGGAGAACCAAGCACAATGTTCATTTGAAAATTTGAAAACATCCTTGATTTCATCTCCACTACTAATTCCTCCATATTAAAGTAAAAAAAAAAATTACTCTATCTCATGGCATCTAAATCCACCATTGGTATGGTGCTTGTCCAATAATCCAATTCACAAAAGGAGGATGTGGTCTACTATCTTAGTAAGGGTGTAGTTTTCCCTAAACTATGTTATTTGCTTGTGGAAAAGTTGGCATTGGTAGTTGTTAATTTCGTCTAATGACTTAGGAACTACATTCTTCTTAGGAAAACTAGTGTCATCAAAGACTCCAACCCAATGTAGAATGTCTTGACCTGTCATATCATTAGGGGAAAATACTCCAAATGGATTGTCATCCTACACGCATTTTATGTAGATTTTGTGACTTCAAAATCCAAGAAGTCATTAGCCTTCATAGAATTAATGTTTGAAATTACCAAAGTTAGTGAAGAAACTATGGTTAATAATTTGTTTCCTGATGAGTCATTATTCCTCATTGACTATTATGATCCCCGGTATAGATATGTATTGATGTATCTTCAATCCCAACAATTTAACCATAGTTATGTAGAGATGAATGTTGGCATATATTCCATCAAGACAAGAATTACGTCATCTTTGGTGACACACTTTATCAACGTGGGGTAGATATGGTATTGAATCGATGTCTTTTCCATGAAGAAGCTAAGTGATTTTTGAATGATTGAGATACTAGATCATGTGGCAACCATCTTCTTGGTCTTGCCACAGCCTAGTAAATATTACACGCCGAATACTTTTGGCTAGGGAAAATTTAGGGGATACATATCTCCCATGGGCTAATTTTCCATGTTTTTCCCTAAAAATGATTCACCAATTTCCTTTTTTCCTAAAAATAATTTGCCCAAATTCTATAAGATAAAATTATTTTACCTTAAAAATCACCAAAATTGTATACAAACTATATAAAATCCTTAGAAATTTGAATATTATAAAAAAATATCACCAAACATTTCATAGTTTGCATATTAGGGACTAGTAAGATTCACCAAGGTCTCTACATTTAAAAAACAAATTCTATCTTTAAAATTATCTATGCTTTTGGCCTACAATCTTCAAATATTGTATGAATTTGATCCAAAAGTGTCACCCTTGTCAAGTCTTTACTTGATAACATGCATGCACATCATGCTTCACTTCACCCTATTATTTTCATTGGACCTTTTGCCAAGTGGGGGATTGATTTTGTGGATTGTAAACTTGTCTTGGATAATGACCATGGTTACAACATTGTGTCCATTGAATACTTCACCAAGTGGGCCAAAGTTATTCCTACATATTGAAATGATCGCACCATCGAAGCACATTTCATATTCAATCATAGTATATCTAGGTTTGGACTGCCTAAAACTATTTTTATAGATCATGGGTCTCATTTTCGCAAGAAGATGATGACTAAACTAGTGGCTAGCTTGGGTTTTCATCATGAGAAATCAACACCTTAGTATCCTCAGTCAAATTGTCAAGTCAATTCCATCAATCATGTTTTGAAAACTATGATCTAGAGGATGGTGGGGAAACACAAAACAAATAGGCACTTGATGTTTTTCTCAACATTATGGGAATATTGGACCTCCACTAAAACTGCCACTAGTTTCACATCATTTCAAGTTGTTTATCGGTAGAGGAAGTACTTCCAGTTAAATGTGAAATAACTTTGTTAAAACCATTCATATAACTCTTTCTGAACACTTTCATTAAGGAAGAATGTCCCTAGTGTTTAGCCTGTCTCGATGAAAATCACCATGAAGTAGAAATTTCCTATGATATTCATAAGAAGTGAGTTAAATCCCAATATGATAAAAGTGTTCAACCTCACATATTCACAGAAGGTTACTTGGTCTTTCTCTATGATCAAGATAATGATAAATTAGGTGTGGGAAAACATGAACCCCTACGGCATGGTCCTTGCATCATTATTTTTGTATTGTATAAAGGGTCTTAAATGATAGTGGCACTACTACATATGGGGTCAAAATTTGAAAAAACACTTCCAACGATAAGGACAAATTCAATCATATTGTCACAAATTACGACATAATATTAAAATTTTAATAATTTTTTCTTCGGATCCCTGATGAACGTCGGAATTATGATGAACATATATATTCATTTATCTTTTGATGATAGTTCATCTATCTATCGATGAACGTAGAGAATTCCAACTACCCGTTTGAAAATGGTTTAACGGTCACTGACTTGGTCAACTTTGGCATAGTCAATGTTTGTTGGAACAATGGAGGTGAGTGTTTTTTACTACTGTTTTGCAGGTGTGACAGTATTATTATTTTTTCTATGTTCTACTTGCCTCAAATACAATTCTTGTTCTTCATAGATTGGGTTTTTTACTTTGAAGGTTACAAATTTTCAATATTGCTTTCTCTTTTCTAAATACCCAGATTGGATACCTGACCCTTAGAACCTATTTGTTGGTTGTTTCTCATTTGTGCACGGGTTGTAAGACCCAATTTTTAGTTTATATATGACCAATAAACTCTCAAGACATCGTTCCTTTCAGCATCACCTACTTGCGCAGATAAATTCTCACCCGATGTATCTATTGGGGCTGCAAGAACCAGGCTTCTGCAGAAGTAAGGGAAAGGGAGGCAGATACGCGAGTCATTGTTTCTTCTTTTAGCTTATGTATGTTCTTGATGATTACATAGATTATCACAGTCATTCACAAATACTGCAGCATAATCAATCCATAAACTAAATCTAGTCTCTGAAGTATAACATCATTCATAAACACAAGACACATAGACAAATAAAGAACACAAGACACAATATTATCTCAAAACGATTTCTTTATTCATATTATCAACTTATTACATTCACGAATATTGCATACTCTCAACCTTATTGCTCAGTCTCTCACTCTCTTTGACTCTCTACACCAACCCTTACATATTTATACTCAAAATCTAAGGCTTAAATCCATATTCTATATATCCCAAAATAGCCCATTACAATGCATGGCATGGCCAGTGTTGGGCTCTTCTTTTTGTTGAATAGAAGTTTCACATGACACATTGAATATTCATTTTGGATAATGTAAGTTGCGCAAGTTGTTGAGGAGATGGAAAGTGGACAAAAGAAATAAACAGAAAGAAGTTGGAAGGACAGTGCAACATCAGTTTGAGGAAGGAAGTTGCAAAAAGATCAAGAAAAGAAAGAACTCTCGAGTTCTCAACCAACAAACCTAAAGATCAGATTATATTTATGAGACCAATGTGGTTGTAATGGATAATTAATGGCTAATGAAGGGTTAATGAATGAGTTGTAGTGTTATTGTTTTCTAGTATGTTAGTCCAGAGCTATTACTTTTATTATTGTTAGTATTGATGTTGTGACGAGAGTCACTAATGTAATGGGCCAATACTATAGCATAGCTAATATTTGGAGATTTGGGTAAGAACCATACGAACCATGTATCAAAGTTTGGTATCGTTAATACAATCAAAGGCCTAAATTTTGAGTATACATATTGTGTATCTAGTCTGAATGCATGAATGGAATGTTGTTTTGTATTATCTTTATGTATGATATACTTAAATTCTTTATTATGAATGACAACGCAACTCTATTTCTTTATTCCCAGTTAGGAATTCCTCGGAACTGTTACAAGTTTAGTTTATCTTGCACAAGATTACAGTGAGTCTTGATAACTTAGAGGTATGTCTAAGTATTCTCCTTACTCTTCCCTCTCTTTCATGTCTCGATTTCACTTTGGGTGAGACTTATTTCCTCCCAAGAATATGAAAATGTCAGTGCTCTAGACTAATTCAATACCTTTTGTTGGTAACCTAAGAAGGACCATGGTCTGAACACTTTTATGCCAACAAAATGGTTACGTTGTCGAGACCTATGCTTTAAAAGGGAACCTGTGAAGAGAATTCTTCCACGGATCTATAGATCTGAAATTATGAAATGGTGGGAAATAAATTATGATGACTTTATATGGAAGGAAGCGGAGTTGCGAGGAAAAAGAAAGTGGAATACAAGAGATTCTGTCTTTTACTCAAAAAGATTGAGCGACCAGTATGAGATATTCTGGGTTGAATTTCTGGAAGAATTATTCCATTGGATAGATCGGCTCCAAGAATCTCCAGAATTCCAAGAATGCATCAAGAAGACATGTACTTTGGATACAAATAATATTGCATCACTTCACCATTTGGATCACTAGATCACGCAAGCAGTCAATTTATGGGTTCATACGACTCTGGAGGGATACATCGTTGAATTCACAGCTGAGAATCACCAATATTTTTCATGAGCAAAAGAAATTTTCAAAAAAGGTGTGCATGATAAACTGTTGAGTTAAATTCCCTTGTGGTTTAAAGTATTATTGATGGAGGAGGGGATGATAACTATTCCCTCGACTGAGATGGAAGCCTAAACACCTACACTTGGTGTAGGGTGAGTTTGGGGTATGATCATGACCTGAGAAGGGGAAAAGGTTCTTTGACAGATGGGAGAAAATCAAGAAACGAATGCAATAAGTGAGCAGGCCTTAAGGAGAGTCACCATTTTTGAGAAGTGGTGGCACAGAAAGTTAAAGAAAGAAGCAAAGCAGTCCGAGGTGTTGTGGAAAGAAATTGGATCAAGAGGAACAGATGAAAGAAAGAAGGAAGATTTGAGGAAGGAGAGAAGACAAGAAAGATTGTCTAGTCTAATATTGCAACAGAGAGAAGCATAGAAAGGAAGGAGTCCCCATATGGGTGGACAAGAAGAAGAATGTGGAGAAGCAAGGGAAGACGAAGAAATTCTGGATCTTTCATAAGCTAGAGAAGATTCAACCCCGATATTAGGAAACATCGGGAACCGGGAAGAGAAGGCTACTCCAGAGGAAGAGAACCAGACCCCCTAGATAAAATAAACCCTCCTAGAAGTCAGTGGAACCAGCCTTGAATCACCCATCCCCCAGGTGTCATCTATACCCATGGTAAATTCTACACCATCTACTTATGTTATTTCTATTCCATCATAGCCAGTTAGTCAGAATCAATCTATAAGTGTAAACACTGGGAGGATATTGGGATCCGTAGGCATATCACAACCAAGATTGTTAGGTTTATTCTAATAGGAGCAGTGAGACCCACATTGGTTGCACATATCATAGGATTGATTTCATGATACCCATAATTCTAGGGTAAAGGGGACGAAAATGTAGAGAAACATTGATTCTTATGTGAAGCCATCTAGAGGTCTAGAGGGACTCTCGATGCAAATAAATTAGTAGATTTTTAGACTACCTTGAGGGTTTGTGCTCTCAAATGGTACATGAACTCTATTGAACCTAGGATGAAAGGACAAGTGTTCACCCTTGGTCAAGTTCATTTGAAGTTCATTTCCGAATTCAAACTACCTCAGTTAGAGCTATTATAACCCTATATTTCATAGTATCACCTAGTGATTGAAATTTTTTCCTTGAGTCATTTTATGTTGGAAATAATATTTCATTCTACAAATGATTTCCCAAAAGAAAAAAGGAAAGAAAACATAAGCAGGGTTTGCATTTCAAAATACGCCCTAAGTTGAGAAAATTTGGTATTTAACATAGGAAATTGAAATTATAATGTAAAATGGAAAAAAAACAAACTTAGCACTTCATAGCGCATAATGTTTATCATAAGTTTGCAAGTGGACAATACTTTTTTTCTTGTAGTGTCTAAATCTCATGCTAGTCTCCATCAGTGGCATCCCATCTTTCCAAATCAACGGTCCTCAGCACATTTCAGACCCCCCGACCTTTATACCTTTAACGGTGGGGGGGTCTAAAAAGTGGCTTTCCCACACCTATCGTGGTGTGTCCTAGTCATTTCAGACCCCCCCATCCTATTTCCTCTTGCCTCCTACCTCCCCCAACAAAATACCACTCACCACTCACCCCTCGCTCCAATACCACTTACACCCCGCTTAAACCTATCCTCCACTCACTCTATCGCTTACCCTCTCACCTATCAAATCACCTCTCTGACTACTCTCCCTACCATCACCTTCTTCTTGTAATTCCCCTCTCACCACACACCACCTATACGCTCATTCCCGATACTATCCACCTCTCTTCCTATCCCTATCACTTACACTCCCACATTTACTCATCCCATCTTGCTATTGGAAACTTTCCCCCACATCATCCTATTCATAACCAATCATATTTTCCCCCATGAAATTTTGACCAACCACTACCCCATAATGATCCCGCACTGAGCTAAGCTATCATCACCATCACCCATCGTCAATTGCAAGATTTTCCCTCGGAAAAATTACTTGAAGAGACAGATGGAAAATTTTAAGGAACATGAAATAGAGTTAGTGAGAGGTATTTTTGACCTCATTCCAGATGTCAGATGACTTGAAATACCTAGAAACATAGGATAAACAAGAAATCAATCATTTCCATATCTTAATGTGTGATACTTTCATAAATAAACACAGTCATAAGTAGATACCAACAACGCAACAAAAATAACAGAGACAGATCATCAACAACTGACCTCAAATTAACATTAGAAGTTTGAGCATATCTGAGACAGTTATATATTGTTGTAATTAAGAGATATCGTTAGTTTAGATTTTTGTTAAAATAAATCATGCTTATTTATGACAGTATCCTTTGTAAACAACTTATTAATACTTCCCATTTTGAAGTATTATTGGTTGGGACCTGTATGTAGGATAGGATCAATATTGTAAAGCAGAGCCTCCTTTGATCAATTTTTGGTAATACAGTTGTAATTACAGGATTCTCGGGTCCCTTATGTTGGTGAAGTGCATCTGTATGTGTATATGTGTTTTCACTGTTATTTAGCTATTATCCATAAATTCTGAATTATTCAATAGAATATTAGGAGAAGAATTTGTTTAAATGTACACTCTGCCTCTGGCTATGAATAATTTCTATTTTTTCTACTAGAAGGTCATTCCCAAAATTCTTATTTTCTCTGGTACAATCCTATCTTCTCAATTATTATTTCACATCACTCATAAATATTAAGAATCCAACAAAGTGCTTATCGTGCCCTGTAAGGTTTCCTATATAAACTTCCTTGATTGAACTAAGCCAATGACTCCATTTCCCAATGGCCCATTTTACTTGTTCCAGCCAACCAATTTAAAAACCAAACCCTGTACTATCATAACTAGCTTAAAATTCTCAGCAAACCAAGATAAATCTTATAGAGAGATCCTTCTTTGAGTCTAGGAGGTCTATATCCTAGACTCCAAAGTGGTTTTGTGGTTACTTCTGTCAACTTCTTCCTCATCCTGAGAAATTAAAGAGTGCTAACATAGTGGCGACCATACTAGGGAATGAACATTTCATGTTCCTCGGAAAATCATATCAATTTTAAGATCTGATTACTGATGGTGGGCAGTGACCAGAGACAAGAATATTGAAACATCTACTTGGTGACTCCAATCAACTTCAAATTATTTTCAATTCAAAGACTCCACTGGAGGAATAACTTGAAACATGACGAGACAATCTGAAAAGATCATGTATTCAAGTTGGATTTTTATCCAAGACATAATAGGTTTTATTTTTAATTATTTCTTTTATTTTCCTGATTCTGGACAAGACCATACTATTGAAACTTATGTTGATTGTATTCAACCTAATGAGCCTCAAAATATTAAGCCTAATTTTACAGTTCTTTCACATACTCCTACACCTGTTCAAATTCCAGATAGATACAAGCCTCTTGTCTTACCTTCTATACTCCATGATTTCCCTGGAAATCATTATAAATATCTTCCCAGGTTTGATGGAGAATATGGTAGAATCACTACTGAAAAAACACATTCAAGGTTTTGAACATTTTCTTGACATTTTTGAGGTTGTAGAAGATGATGTCTATATCAAGACTTTTTCTCTATCTTTGCAAAGTAAAGATAACAAGTGGTTTAAAAAATTGCCAGCTGCAAGCATTGGTGATTTCCATCAGTTTTTGAAAGTCTTCCTTGATAAATGGGTGATCAAGAGGAATCTTTTTCTGATTTTAGAAGAATATGATCATTTGAAAAGACAACCAGGAGAAACAGTGTGACACTTTACATATAGGTTCAATCAAGTTTACCATTCAATGTCTGTTGATATAAAACATCCTCCTGGTTTAGCTCTATTACACTACCTGGATGCCTTTGATCTGAAAATGGAATTTTATTTAAGAGAAAGGAATACTACAACACTTGAAGAATGAAGAACAGTGCAATAGGTGTAGAAGCTAATTTTCTAATCAAAAAGTCAAAGTTAAAGGCAGAAGAGAAGGAAAACATAGAGAAGGAGCACATGGCATCTTCAGAAATGAAACTAGACATGCTCGTAAGCACAATGAAAGAAATGATGCAAAAGATTATCATGAGAGATGAACTTGTTGTTCAAAAAAACCATGTTCAATTTTTTGCAGAAAAAGAAAGGGTCAATGTTCCTAAACATTTAGTTGTTTATCCTTAGTATCATAGATCAGAAAATGATTGTTTTATGTATCCACTTCACGATATGGAAAAAGATGAAACTCAAAATCAGCTTATGGAGGAGCAATCAACTGATATAATGTGTATGTTTGATGACATTTCTTATATGGGTGATATACCCAAGTTTGATCAATATGATGATGATTACATCAAGGTTGACTCTTCAAAGAAATCAACAACATATTTTTGGGAGGAAGAATCTCAGTCACAGCAACTCAAATATGACAATCATCTTGTGCGTATTAATTATGACAGTAATGAGGAAAATGCAGAAAATTATCAAGTAAGTGAAAGATATTTTCCTTTATGTCTTTCCTCATTCCAATTTCTGAGAGAAATTTATAAGAAAGTAGACCAACAAGTTGTAAGAAATATTACAGGGAAACTTTCTTATGAATCAGTTGAGGATTTCATTTGTGATATGGAAGTTTTTTTAGCTCCATAATTATAGCCCCTGAGTTATATTGATTTTAAAACCACATATGAATTGATGCAGCATAATTTTGTACCATTAATTTTTGGTTCATTTCAGTTTTTGAAGAAAAATGTTGCTAATATCTCTAAAGCAAGGACCGGTAATCCTATAGAAAATTATGAGGTTTCATTGGAACCATTGCAATAGTCTTCTTAGTTTCTCTAGGATCCAATAGTTGATGTTTTGGATGATATGTGTAGTCAAAGACCTGTTTCACTAACTATCTATGAGATTAAAGGAAGTTATGATAAAAACTTGATCAAGAAACCGACTTCATTGTCTTGTTCAACATGAGTCTCATTAGAAAACTCTTCTGAAAAATTGTAGTTAAATCAAAATTTGTATGATGATATAGATAGAATATGTGCAATACCCAATTATGACCTTGAAGTTTTTGAATACTTTGAACACCAAGAAATAGGTCAGGTTTATCATGATCCCATAGCTATCTATATGGAGGAGTTTTTCACTTCAGAATTCCAATCAATTTCCAATGCATCTTTTGTTTTTTATGGTTTCAAAGCTCTTTATTGTGAATATCAAACTGAAAAAACAGTTTCTACTGACCTTACAAGCTCTAGTTCTAATTTTTATTTAAAACAGTGAAAGAGATGAGTTATTGGATCAATTGATGGATTGGCTTCATTGGCATTTTTCCATTACATAATTGAGCAGTAATTTTAACAGATTAGGGTAGGAGTGTGTGAATAATCTCAGCTTGGCGAGCATTCCTTTCAATAATTTTTCAGTTTGGTTTCAGTTTTCAGTTTTAGGGTACAGTTTGGATTTTAGAGTGAATTTGATTCAGGTAAGGTTTGGAGTAGATGATCAATTGATTTTCAGCCACAGAGGTTTCATGACGGAGCAAGTTGTAGGTTTTTGGGATCATCCCAATAAAAAAGGCTACTTAATCTACAATGTTCTTCACACCTCACAAGGGGGAGAACCATCCCCAAATGGAGCCACTATTATAACCCTATATTTCATAGTATCACCTTGTGATTGAAATTTTTTCCTCCAGTCATTTCATGTTGGAAATAATATTTCATTCTTCAAATGATTTCCCAAAAGAAAAAATGAAATAAAACACAAGCAGGGTTTCCATTTCAAAATATGCCCTAAGTCGAGAAAATTTGGTATTTAACATAGGAAATTGAAATTATAATGTAAAATGGAAAAAATAAAATGTAGCGCATAATTTGTGTCCTAAGTTTGAAAGCGAACAAGACTTTTTTTCTTGTAGTGCCTAACTCTCGCACTAGTCTCCATCGGAGGCATCCCCATATTTCCAAATTGACGGTCCTCAGCACATTTTGGAACCCCCCCTGACTTTTCTACCTTTAACGGTGGGGTGGGGTCTAAAAAGTGGATTTCCCCCACCTAACGTGGTGTGTCCTCATCATTTTGGACCCCCCACCTCCTATTGTTTCTTACTACCTACCTCCACCTCTAAAATACCGCTCACCCCTCACTCCAATACCACTTACACCCCACTTACACCTATCCTCCACTCAATCTATCGCTTACCTCTTGCCTGTCACATCACCTCTCTGACTACTCCATCACCTTCCACTTATACTTCCCCTCTCACAACACGCCACCTTTCCCCTCATTCTTGATACCTTCTCTAGTTCTGAGTTTTGTTAAAAACAATGAAAGAGTTGAGTTATTGGATCAAATAATGATTGGCTTCATTGGCATTTTTCCATTACCTAATTGAGTAGTAATTTCAGCAGATTAGGGTAGGAGTGTGTGAATAAGCTTAGCTTGGAGAGCATTCCTTTCAACAATTTTTCAATTTGGTTTTCAGTTTGGTTTCAGTTTTCAGTTTCAGGGTACAACTCGGATTTCAGAGTGAATTTGATTCAGGTAAGGTTTGGAGTAGATGATCAATTGATTTTCAGTCACAGAGGTTTCATGACGGAGCAAGTTGCAGGTTTTTGGGATCAACCCAATAAAATAGGCTACTTAATCTACATTGTTCTTCACACCTCACAAGGAGAGCACCATCCCTAAGTGGAGCCACTGTTATAACCCTATATTTCATAGTATCACCTAGTGATTGAATTTTTTTCCTCCAGTCATTTCATGTTGGAAATAATATTTCATTCTACAAATGATTTCCCAAAAGAAAAAATGAAAGAAAACATAAGCAGGGTTTGCATTTCAAAATACGCCCTAAGTTGAGAAAATTTGGTATTTAATATAGTAAATTTAAATTATAATGTAAAATGGAAAAAAGAAAACTTAGCACTTCATAGTGCATAATTTTTATCTTAAGTTTACAAACAAACAAGAATTTTGTCTTTTAGTGCCTAACTCTCGCGCTAATCTCCATCGGTGGCATCCCCATCTTTCCAAATCGACGGTCCTCAACACATTTCGGACCCCCCCCGGACCTTTCTACCTTTAACGATGGGGGGGGGTCCGAAAACTAGTTTTCCCCCACCTAACATGGCACATCCTCATCACTTATAACCCCACCCCCCCTCCTATTTCCACTTACCACCTACCTCCCCCTCTGAAATACCGCTCACCCCTCACTCCAATACCACTTACACCCCGCTTACACATGTCCTCCACTCACTCTGTCGCTTACCCTCTCGCCTATCACATCACCTCTCTGACTACTCCATCACCTTCCACTTATACTTCCCCTCTCACAACACACCACCTTTCCCTTCATTCCTGATACCTTCTCTAGTTCTGTGTTTTGTTAAAACCAGTGAAAGAGTTGAGTTATTAGATCAACCAATGGATTGGCTTCATTGGCATTTTTCTGTTACCTAATTGAGCAATAATTTCAGCAGATTAGGGTAGGAGTGCGTGAATAATATCACCTTGGTGAGCATTCCTTTCAACAATTTTTCAATTTGGTTTTTAGTTTGGTTTCATTTTTCAGTTTTAGGGTACAGTTTGGATTTCAGAGTGAATTTGATTCAGGTAAGGTTTGGAGCAGATGATCAATTGATTTTTAGTCACAAAGGTTTCATGATAGAGCAAGTTGCAGGTTTTTGGGATCAACCCAATAAAAAAGGCTACTTAATCTACGATGTTCTTCACACCTCACAAGAAGAGCACCATCCCCAAGTGGAGCCACTGGAGCCACTGTTATAACCTTATATTTCATAGTATCACCTAGTGATTGAATTTTTTTCCTCCAGTCACTTCATGTTGGAACTAATATTTCATTCTACAAATGATTTCCCAAAAGAAAAAATGAAAGAAAACATAAGCAAGGTTTGCATTTCAAAATACGCCCTAAGTTGAGAAAATTTGGTATTTAACATAGGAAATTGAAATTATAATGTAAAATGGAAAAATAAAAACTTAGCGCTTCACAGCGCATAATTTTTATCCTAAGTTTGCAAGCGAACAAGACTTTTTGTCTTGTAGTGCCTAAGTCTCACGCTAGTCTCCATCAGCGGCATCCCCATCTTTCCAAATCGACGGTCTTCAGCACATTTCAAACCCCCCCCCCCCCCCCCCCCCCCCCCTCCTCCCCTCCTATTTCTGCTTACCACCTACCTCCCCCTCCGAAATACTACTCACCCCTCACTCCAATACCACTTACACCCCGCTTACACCTCTCCTCCACTCACTCTACCACTTACCCTCTTGCCTGTCACATCACCTCTCTAATTAGTACATCACCTTCCACTTATACTTCCCCTCTCACAACACACCACATTTCCCCTCATTCCCGATACCTTCTCTAGTTCTAAGTTTTGTTAAAAGCAGTGAAAGAGCTGAGTTATTGGATTAACTGATGGATTGGATTCACTGGCCATTTTCCATTACCTAATTGAGCAATAATTTCAGCAGATTAGGGTAGGAGTGTGTGAATAAGCTCATCTTGGCGAGCATTCCTTTCAACAATTTTTCAATTTGGTTTTCAGTTTGGTTTTAGTTTTCATTTTTAGGGTACAATTCGGATTTCAGAGTGAATTTGATTCAAGTAAGGTTTGGAGAAGGTAAGGTTTGGAGCACATTGAGAACTTCCAAAGATTGAATATAAATGTAACTGATATTTCAGATGAGCACTTGATTGATGTATTCGTAGGAACTTTAAAGGATAACATTCAACATGAGGTTCGCCTTTGGGAACCCAAATCATTGGATAATGCATTTAAGGTGGCAAGAAATGTTGAAAGTAAAAATATGGCTATGGCTACTAGAAGGACTTATCCTAACATCTATAGAGAGAACAATGCTCCTCCTAAAACACCTCAACCTACAAGGTTGACACCTCAACAATTGGAGGAAAGAAAATAAAAAGGTTTATGCTTTAATTGTGACAGCAAGTACAGTAAGGGACATAAGTGTGGTGAGAAGAAATTATTCTACATAGATCATGAAGAGGAAGAAGAACAAGAACAAGAACCATCTCAAGATAAAAACATAGAAGCAATTTCGTCTGAAGAGTTGACTCCCACGATATTGTGTAATGCATTGGTTGGAATTAGCACTCCTCAAACCCTCAAGATCGAAGGATACGTAAAAAATAAAATGGTAATAGTCCTAATTGATTCTGGCAGTACTCATAATTTCATTCACTATAAATTAGCCAAAGATCTCAATTGCATTGTATATCCAGCGCCAGAGTTTCAAGTAATGATTGCAGATGGAGGAACTATCAATTGATCAGGAAAATGCAATAAGATCAATCTTACTATGGGGGAATATATAATGAATATTCCAATGATTTCTATACCCATGGGTGGTGCAGATGTTGTACTAGGAATCCAATGGTTACAATCATTAGGAACAATGGCTTTTAATTTTCAAGAACTTTTCATGAAATTTTCATTGGAAGGAAAAGAAATTGAGTTAAGAGGTATCACAGGGAAGCTCGGTAAGGTGATAATCTCTAACGGAATGACAAAATTATTGAAAAAGGGGCATCAAGGCATTATTGCACAACTACGCTCACTAGATGTTCAAACATCTAAGCCATCTATTCCTCAAGATATCCAAAGGATCATTGATAAGCATTCCAAAGTATTTGAAGATATTCCCAAAGGTCTCCCACCCACTCGAAATAATGATCATGAAATTCACCTAATTCCTGGGAGTGTTCCTCCAAACATCAAGCCATACAGATACCCTTATGCCCAGAAGAGTGAAATTGAGTGCATGGTTGAAGAAATGTTAGAGGCTGGCATTATTCGACCTAGCCAAAGTTCTTACTCTGCACCGGTGGTAATGGTATTCAAGAAAGATAGCTCATGGCGTATGTGTCCAGATTATAGAGAGCTCAACAATATCACTATTAAAGATAAGTTTCCCATTCCCGTTATTGATTAATTGTTAGATGAACTACATGGAGCAATCTGTTTCACAAAATTGGATCTTCGTTCAGGGTATCATCATATCAGAATGAAGGAAGAAGATATCCCAAAAACAACATTCCGAACTCATGAAGGCCATTATGAATTTTTGGTCATGCCTTTTGGCCTTACAAATGCACCTTCCACAT
>ML776891.1:1722290-1894136 GCA_009831015.1 Picea engelmannii | reverse complement strand
ATCTCGGCGGTCGACACTGGGGCCATCGAAGGAGGCGGCGGCCACCAGCAAGCAACAAAAGAGTTTGTATACAGGGGACGCGCCCTTGCACTCAATCTGGCCGCAGTCGCAGCAGGCCCTCATGCAAGTGCCGAATTGCGTCTTTGTACACCGCTGAACCACCGATCCGGAGTTGAATCGCGTCTTTGGATGCAGGGCGCCGAAATCGCGTCCTTCAGACCTTCAAATCACCGCCCTTGAGCCAGATCCGGTGCTGGCAACGAGAGCATCCAAACCAGGAGGTGCCGGTCAAGCTAAGCCTGGCCGCCGAGGCTCGAGGCTGCCTGTGCGCGCGGCTAGGGTTCTCATCGTGCTCAGGACATGTGTAGATTTTAACCTTATACAATATTTACGAAAAAAAGATTTTCAGTAAAAGAACAGAAAAGATACAATGGAAAATACAAACATTACACAAAGATTTTTCCTCTGGAAACCTAAAACGGGAAAACCATCATATTCTATATTTTCATTGTGTTACATTGTTTACAATACAATATACATATAGGAGCCAATGGTATCCAAAACCTTGACCCAATGACCTGGATTAGTCAACACTAATTCCTTAACCAGAAGTAGAAAACCATCGGCAAAGAAACCATGTGCTGAAAAACCACCTAAATATGTGACACGTTTCCTGAGGAAGAAAAAAATTGGGGGCACTGCCCTTTAACCCCTTTGTGCGCCCATGAAAATAATATAAACATACCCAACATTCTCCCACTTGTTGTTTTCTTTGTATACAGGGAGTTACAGGGTTGCATAGTCAACACTCCAAGGCAGCAATGCCCATGGATCCTATACACCAAGAGAACTTCTTAGTGCTCACAATTTTGTTAATGAGTCTACAACATTCTTCAAAGTTTCCACCTTCATCAATGATACTTTATTTTCTTCAATCATGTCTCTCAAAAAGTGATATTGAATATCAATATGCTTTGTCTTTGAATGATAATCCAAGTTCTTCGCCAGAAAAATTGCACTCTGACTATCACACTCTATCCTTATAGTTTGTTGTACCAACCCAATACTTGAACACAATCTTTGTAACCATATTTCTTCCTTACTTTCATGAGTGGCCTCCATGTATTCAAGTTATGTATTTTAAAGTGCCACTACAACCTTTCTTTTGCTCATTCAACTTATTGCTCCTCCAAATAGGTTAAACACATACCCACTTGTTTCACATCCTGGATAATCTCCTTATTGTTTCCTATCAGCAACATGTCATCCACATACAAGATCAAATATATCAAATGATCACAAATTAATTTAAAATACACACAGTGATCCTCTTTGATTCTTTTGAATCCAAGTCCCAACATATAACTATCAATGTTTTTATACCACATCCTTGGTGATTGTTTTAAACCATACAGGGACTTTTTCAGCTTGCATACCAGCGCCTTCTTTCCCTTAATAACATAACCTTTTGGTTGCTTCATATAGATTTATTCTTCCTGATCCCCATGTAGGAATGTTGTCTTCACATCCATATTTTCTACTTCAAAATCAAATGTAGAAGCAACAGATACAAAAAATATTATAGAGGTTAACTTTGCAACAGGAGAAAAAATATCACCAAAATCAATTCCCTCAACTTGGGAATAACCCTTTGCTACTAACCGAGATTTGTATTTCTCCACTTTTCCTTTTTCATTCAGCTTCTTTTTAAATACCCTTTTGCTTCCAATGGGATTTCTTCTAGCTGACAACTCCACTAGATCTCAAGCCTCATTCTTATCCAAATATGCCATTTCTTCATCCATGGCCCTTTTCCAAATATTTTCATCCTCTGAATCCACTGCCTCCCTGACAGTTCTAGGATCATCATCAGTAATAGACAAAGAAAAATTTGAACAGAAATCAAATGGAGTATACCTTTATGGTATCCTTCTTGCTCGAACTGATATTCTCAATACTAGAGTATGAGGATATTCTTCTTCTGATTCTTGTTCTTCTATAGAGTTTGATTCATCATCCTTTAAATCAAAATTTGTTTTCTCTAGTTCTTCCTTACTTGGTAGGACTTCATGTTTAACAACATCCTTAATTTCTCTAAATACCACCTCTCAGCTATACACTACCTTCTTAGTTTCTGGGTTCCAAATATTATAACCTTTGAGACCATCTTTATATCCAATAAAGATATACTTTTCAGCCTTCTTATCTAGCTTACTCATGTTTTCCTTTGGAACATGAACATATGCATCACAACCAAATACCTTGAGATGTGTGAGAGAAGGTTCCTTACTAGTCCATACCTCTATTGGAGTCTTGTCATTCAACGTTGATAAGTGTGATCTGTTGACCAAGTAACATGTAGTACCCACTACCTCTGCCTAGAATTCTTTCCCTAACCTGAAACCACTGAGCATGCACCTTGCTTTTTCCATCAGCGTCATGTTCATCCTTTCTTCAACTCCATTCTATTAAGGTGTGTATGGAGTAGTATTCTTCCTTTCTATACTGCACTTCTTACATACTTCTTCAAATTCATTCCCGCATAACTCTCTGCCATTATCTGTCCTCAACACCTTAATTTTTTTCTATGTTTGATTCTCAACAAGAGCCTTAAACTCTTTAAACGTATCAAATACTTCAAATTTCTTCCTGAGGAAACATATCCAAGTATTCCTCAAGAAGTCATCTATAAATGAGACATAGTACACATATTTTCCCAATGATGGGACTGACACAGGTCCAAAAACATCACTGTGAACTAGCTGTAAAAATCCTTCTGCCCTCATTGCACCAGAGGGGAATCTTACCCGATTATGCTTCCCATATAGACAATGTTCATAGAAATCAAAATCTAGAGAGCCGTTAGACATACCTTCAACCATACCTTTACCATGTAGTAGTTGAAGACCCTTCTCTCTAATATGCTCTAGTCTTTGATGCCACAACATAACATTTTCTTGAGAGACCATAGGAGTTCTTTCTTCTTCAACTCCAATATCAAGAACAATGGAACTATTACACCCATCACTAATAGTGCTTCCTTGTAGCTTATAAAAATTTCCAAACCGAACTCCCTTAAGCAACACCATTGTTCCTCGAACCATCTTGTAGGTTTCCTTTTCAAATATTGTTTTTACCCATGCATCGTCCATTTTGCTTACAAAAATCAAATTTCTAGACAAACCTGGGATGTGCATAACACCAGGAAGTGTTCTAATACTTCCATATATGAACCTCAACTTGAATTTTCATCATCCTATGATTCTGGTTGTTGAATCATCACCTAAGAAAACATTACCTCCATCATACCTTTCATATTCATAGAACCACTCCATGTGGGGAGTCATATGAAAGGATGCACCAAATTCAACCAACCATGCCTCATGATCTACATGTGTTCTTGAAGAAGCCAAGTACACATCCCCTCCTTCTTCCTTGGAGGTATTTTCTTCTGTAGAAGGAGATTCTTTAGATCCCTTATTTTTCTCAACTTTGGATCTACATGGCTTCTTATAGTTCCCTTCTTTTCCACATCTCCAACATACCTTTACAAACATTTTTGAGAGATTTAGATCTACCCTTAGACTTAGATATCCCACTTGAGAACTTAGATCTATTTATTTCTTGGGAACGTCCTCTTGCAAATAATGTGTCTGTGCTCTGTCCTTCCATATTCTTTCATCTAATCTCCTCCGACAACAAAGATGAGACCATTCCATCAAACTTCAACGAAGTTGTATTACTACCTATGGCCATAACCAAAATATCCCACGAGTCTGGTAAATAACATAGTAAACCAATACATTTATCTCCATCTGAAATTTTAATCTCAACAGATACTAATTGAATTACCACAGTATTGAAGGCATTCAAATTATCTACCACCGAGTCTCCATCTCTCATCCTTAGGTTATACAAATTATTTCTCAAGAATATTTTATTCACTAGGGACTTATACTAATACAACTTCCCCAACTTATCCCATAAATCCTTGGTTGTATCTTCCTCTGACACATTCAATAATACTAAATCTGAGAGATAGTCAGATTGTGCTCTTTGCCTTCTGATCCAACTTTTTCCATTCATTTGTTGAAATTCCTATAGGTGCAGTACCTGGATCTATCACGATCCACTGATCTTTGTCCACCAACAGATCTTCCATCTTGATCTTCCACATCTCAAAAAATTTCCCATTAAACTTCTCGATCTCCATCTTCGAATTGCTTGCCATTTATTTTCACCTGAAAAATCAATACCACAGATCTCCCACTGTGACAAGCCTTATCACAGTCCCGAGCCAAACCCTTGACCACAAAGGTGTCCCCCTGAAGCCAACAAATATTTGATACCAAATGTAGATTTTAACCTTGTATAATATTTACTGCAAACAAATTTTCAGTAAAAGAACAGAAAAGATACAATGGAAAATACAAACATTACACAGAGATTTTTCCCCTGGAAACCCAAACTGGGAAAACCAACATATTCTGTATTTTCATTGTGTTACATTGTTTACAATGAAATATACATATAGGATCCAGTGGCATCCAAAGCCCTAACCCAATGACCTGGATTAGTCAACAGCCCTAATTCCTTAACCAGAAATAGAAAACCATCGACAAAGAAACCATGTGCTAAAAAACTACCTAAATATGTGACACATTTCCCGAGGAAGAAAACAATATTTGAGGGTGCACCCATGCAAAGAATATAACACATACCCAACATGTTGGAGGTAAGGACACTACACCGAAGGTACTTCAAGTAAGATTGTGGTGGGACACATTATTTAAAGATGTCAAGGAGTATGATAGATCTTGTGACACCTGCCAAAGAGTAGGAAAGTTGTCATGCTAAGATGAATTACCCCTTCAACCAGTCACAACACTTCAAGCATTTGAGAAGTGGGTTGTTGATTCTATTGGACCGATCAACCCCCCAACTAAGCACTCAAAAGCCAGATACATCATTATCACAACTGAAGCCTAGATACATCATTATCGCAACTGATTACTTTACAATATGGGTTGAAGCAGAGGCAGTTCAAGAATGTTCTACAGATACAACTGTTAGGTTTATCTTCAAGAACGTTATCACTCAGCTTGGATGTCCTCGAAGTCTAACCAATGATCAAGGAAGTCACGTTATCAACAACACAATCACAACAATGACAACATAATTTCTTATACAACACCATAAGGGCAGTACCTACCATCCACAAGCCAATGGTACAGTAGAGGCATCCAATAAAATTATGGAAAGAGGACTAACAAAAGTATGTTGTGCAAATAGGGAAGACTAGGATGATAGAGTTCCAGTATTTTTATGGTCTTACAGGACTACCACGAAGAAGCTACACAGGTATACTCCATTTCAGTTGGTTAATGGGAAAGAAGTTGTTGTAACTACAAAATTTGGTACCCCTAGTCTCTATATATCATAGGCTACACACATTATAGATGATGAAACAATGGCACAGAGGAGTGAAGACTTGCAAAAACTAGAGGAAGCGACATTCCTAGCGGATTTTCATCAGACAATTGAGAAAGATAAACAGAAGGATTGGCATGAAAGACACATTAAGGATAAAATATTTTTGAAAGGGGACAAGGTACTCCTCTATGACAGTCGATATCAGAAACATCCAAGAAATTTGTGCATGAATTGGTTGGGTCCATTCATAGTTGCGGAAATCCAACATTCTAGTTCAGTCGGGATAGTGTAACTAGATGGTATCCTTCGGCCAAGATGGGTGAATGGCGCCCACTAGAAACCCTACATTTCTCATGATTGATCCAAAGAACGGTTTCTTTAGTCCAAAGGAGCTTGTACAATAGTTAGATTTCCATTTCCTGCAATTTATTTAATTCAGTTAATAAACATTGAAGCATGCACTTAATGCACCATGACATATATTCTTTTTCAACCTAAGTGTTTCTTTTGCGCAGAACTTCTTACTCAACCACATAGGATCTGAAGAGCCACCATTACATTAAATAAAGTCATTTAATATGCCAGTGACCCCCATTTTGGTCGGAGGGAGGGAGAATCCAAACTAGATCACAACCCATATGACACATGCATCTAGTCCAGTCATACGCTTTATGACAGCTACACTAACCCGTCAGACTTTTTCGTTAAAACATAAAGTCATGATACGCGTAGATGCCCTCAGTATTCCCACCAGAACTCTCAACCATGGAAACAGTAAGCCCTCAAGTCAACCCCATCCTTGTAAATTCACTCATTAAGAGAC
Organism: Picea engelmannii; assembly: GCA_009831015.1. Taxonomy (NCBI): domain Eukaryota; kingdom Viridiplantae; phylum Streptophyta; class Pinopsida; order Pinales; family Pinaceae; genus Picea; species Picea engelmannii. Next base: position 1,887,880 of record ML776891.1, on the reverse strand, counting down.
AGAATCAATCCATAAGATCTTACCCCATTTTTCAGTCACGTCGGAAAATTAGGCATGAGACTACATTTATGGTTTTATGATGAGTGTGCTTGGGAATAATTACAGAGATCTTCAATTATCCTACGTATAATATTTTTTGAACTCACAAATCAAACTTATTGTTTCCTTAGTTATCTTTGTCTTGCGCTATATGAAATTTCATATCCCTTGAGTAATATCTTACTCCCAAGTCGTGACCCCGAGCCCAACTTAGCCATCTAAGTTTTCTAAGCAATCATGAGTCAAAATGCCGAGAGAAACAAGAAGTCGGAGATCATATCCAAAAGAGGATATTCCATATGAGTCGTATGATCCTAGGATTGAGGTCATAGTTGATGTAAAGGGGAAGACAGAGAAAGTAAAACTTCTATACCTAGATATGACCGAACAAGTATTGTTTATGTTGATGAATATTGTCATGTTCTAGGACTTAGTCCCGGATACAATGGGAGGCATGCATTTTATTTCAAAGACTGAGTTCATCAACCTGTTCAATTCCACAATCATGCACCTCAGGGACTTATCATTCTTCAGAACCACTGGTGAGGTTGCGCGTTTCATGAAGTTTTTGATAAGTCGAGTGCATGATAGAATCTTATGGCTAGAACAAAGATATCTAATTCATGCGGATGACATCCACCAGCTCACTAGCTTATCTCTCGAGGGTGAGGATGTGTCAAAAGGATTCCAAGGCCCGAGTAAGAACGGGAAGAAGAAAGGAGAGGTTAGACTATATGATAAGTTCCACACACACAGAAGTGGTAGAACAACAAAGATTGACCCAATCATTCCAAAGGCAATTCGGACATCCTGCTATGTAATTGCAAGAAAGGTCATGCGTTCCTATTACAAGGGTGAATGCACCTTAGATGCACTTTTTGTAGCATATTTTTTCACAAACGGAGTTGTATTCAATTGGCGCAGCTACCTACTAGAGGAAATCTTGGTCACTTGTGAGGAAGCTAAGGAGAAAGGAGGAACCTTCACATATGGATACCTACTAGTAGTGTTTTCCATGTGGAAATGGAAGTTGTTAGCACTCTATAAATTTGTTTGGCTGATAAACAAACGACAGAGGTAACTGTTTCAACCAACTTTAGGTTGGATTCTAACCCTTCCAACCAGACAGGTATCTCTCGAACATATAGATACTAAAATACTAAAAAAAAATTGGTAATGGACACACACAGGTCAGATTCTGCAATAAGGTAATTTTTAAAAAGTGGTAGGACAAACAAGAGAACAAGGCCATTGGGAAAGGGGGTCAATTCTTGAAATCATATGAATATTTATAAGCTATGTATTCCTGAGGGAACAGAGGAAAACTAGGCACGATGTTCAACCAAATAAGTAATATGAGATGGCAGTGGGAAAGAAAGGAAATACCACTATGACAAGAGGCGTCTAACAAAGGATGAACCTCTTGGTATAGCTTTAGAAGAAGAAACATAAAGGTTGTCTACCGAGAACAGAGCACCAATCATAGGTGAATTCTGAACCAGAAACCAATAAACACATAACAAGTATAATCAATATGAGAAGGAGCACCAGCAAGATGAATTCCTTCTTTTTCTTAAATATTATCATTAGCAGCAAAACACATTCATGAATATGAAATACAGGAAAACATACTGAACATCAACACCATGATGAATCTTGGCTATCTAAGAAAACCTTCTCTGCTTATATTAAAATCCATAAGAAATCACAAAGTTTTCCTGCTACAAGGGCAAGCCCTTCTTCGGCTAGTCGGACTATTCTTTCATATTTTTAATAGTATATATAGATAAATTACATAGGAGACCAAAAAAAAAAAACAGTCATTCTTTTCAAGATTCCCAAAAATAGACATTAGTTACGGAGGCAGTAACTTATCAAAACCGAACTCCTACATTCTAGGGAAAAATTATAAATGGAAACTGAAATATCTGGGATATTTACCCTAAATGCCACTTGTTTGCATTATCACAAGATTCCCTGAAATATACTCAATTTAGCTTGCAATTTATTTCAAGTTCTCAAACTCTTCTTTTAACGTGTCAATCCATCTAGGCTAGTTTTCTTCAACACTCTTGACCATTCCATCTTTAGCCTCCTCCTTTCGATGTTTTTTTTTTTTTCTCTCTCACCATCTTGTGTGTTGTATCCATACGCATATCCATTAATGATCAAATCCTTCATAATGGGATTCAACCTGATCTCTTCGCCTGATTCTGACTCATCAACAGATTTTGTGTGAGATTTGGTTGTTAGGACTTGCGCAGCATTCCTTTTTCTCTTTTTACTTGATAATTCTGTCATAATCCCTGATTTGTTGAAAACCGTTGAATCTTTCTCCTCGACTCCCTCTAGTTCGTCAAGAAACATGAGCCTATTTGCCTCAACTACACATGAATTGGACACGCGTTTCGATTTGCAGATATATCGTTCTGGAATAAGCCATCAATTACCCAAAATAGAGTAATTTCACCTGTTTTTTTAGTTACAGTTGCCATCAAATACTAATCATGGGCTACTGACGAAAATCCTTACAGAGATAACAACCTCTCACGTTCAACCATCGATTTCCAATTATGAGTATTAAATAGGTTATTTGGCGGCGCTTAATTGGCACTGCGTGGGCGGATGATACATAATCAAGTGTCTTGAGATGATTAGACATGTTGTCAAGTTTCATCTCCACATGTGACCCTCGGATTAGACCCATTCAATGAAATTTAACACGTGATTTCAGGGGTGTGATAGGGAGGTTTTGATTTTACCTGCTTTCCCCCCTGAAATGCATCTGAGGATGCCACATACCTTTCCGAGGAAAACACGATTGAAATTTTGGGCCCGCTCAGGAATTTTAACCTCCGTGTTATTTCAAACTCTGAAATATCTCCCAAATGTTGATCTCAGTGAATGGTGATCTATGACCTTTCAAGCCCAATTTGTTTAACGCCTCCACCAAATTTAATCTCTTTTTTCCATTTTCTAGCACTCCCCCAAATTTATCTGACCTCCAAATTGGTTTAACACCTCGCTAAACCCTGAAATATCGATTTCATACCAAAATTTAAATGGTGATAACATGGGCTCTAACTGAGGATGTTATCCTCCCAATGAGGTAGCAAAGAACTTGTAGACCCTGTGCCTGATCCATTGAGCTTCTCCCAAAAAGGTGTGTACTCAGCTCTGACCTTTCACCAGAGTTCGTTGAAAACCAAAGTATGCACAATTCTTTCACCTGGAGACCGACCGCTGGATATATTTCTAAAATCTAACTAAACACATTATCTGAAAATCTAAACTTGAAAATGCTTGATCATCAAGCTTATTCACACCTACCTACCCTAACTATTGAAATGAGCCTTCAATAAAATGAATTCATAATGCCAATGCAACCATGGAAGCATTTTTCCTACGTCTGTTTTATTTGTACATGCTTGCTCCAAAGCTTGTTAACTGATAATTCATTCAAGACTTTAACTATGAATTCAAACCTCCAAAATTCAAAAACATTGGGACTGTTTACTACCTCCAACAAAACTACAAATGGATCCTCTAAAACATGCACAAAACAAAAATCATGTTTCACTCTTTCCACTGCATTCTTGTTTTCATGTGATTCAACCATTTGATTGCCAATAAGAGGTTGAAAAGTCTGTTGAGACTGTTGGAAATAACAATATTCTAGATCATAAGATAGTGTTGACTGAAATGAAACCCCTGGTGGTAAGTAACTCGTATTTAATACTAACATTGGTTTACCCTCATATTTATTTCTAAGCTTATGATTCATCATAAGATGTCAATTTTGATTGTTAAAAAACTCCATATAACATGTCACAGGGTCATAAAACATATGAGAAAACACTTCTTCTTGATGAACAAAAACATAAAGACAAGTCTCCTTCATAAGTGTTTTTTTTTCTTTCTCTACTTCTTCATTTCTAAGAATAACTTCAAATGAAATGGCAACGATAGGTTCATCTACAAAAATATTCATACAAACTTGAACATCTTCAATTTTGACAGCCATATCATGTGCATCAAGGCCATGCTCTTGTTTATCAAACAATTCTGATTTAATTTTGTTTACTTTCAGGAAATTTTCTTGAGGACCGTTATTTTGACTTTTAAATGAACAGAGGGAAATAAATCCTTCCTCGTAATCTTCTTACAAATGTGAAAAGTGAACAACAAGAACCATTTCACCTTCTGGAGTTCCCATGGATGCATTTTCAAAATGATGATCTTCAAAGGGGTCAAAGAAAACAATTGCGTCTATATTATCTTTCTGTATTCCTGACTGAACAGTGGCATACACTGCTTTTTTGCTTTCCTGAAATTCTATGTCATTTGTTTGCTCACAGCTTGAAATCTCCATATATGCAGTTTCATAATTCTCATCCATGTTTAAACTCCTTGTAATTTGAACAACCACATCATTCATAGGGGAATAAACACAACTTTGAAGCACTTTGTTTTGTTGGAAATCTTGTTGAATATCTTCATCAATTTTAGGAGAAGGCAAATGACTTTGAACAACAATTATTTTATCATCTTTTTCTATTTGCTCATGATTTGATTTCAACAATTCAAAGGAAGAAAAACATAATGGAATATAGTTTTCATTTGAAATTCCATTGCTTTCTTCATATTCAATATCATGCCTGGAGGATTTCTGATCTGAAACATTATAAAATTGTTGTTTCAGCAATTTGAAAGAAGAAAAATGCAATGGAAAGGTTCGTTCACTTGATTCAAAACCTTCTTCATTTTCTTCACTATTGTCATATGCACATTTTTCAATTTCTTTGGATTGTTGAACATATTCATTTTCAGATTCATATTTGACCAATGGATGATATTTTGAACTGACAAGACCTTCTACATAACAAGTAACAGTGTCATCAGACACATGAGAAGATTTCTGCAATTTCTTATCAATTTGTTCCAACGAATCAATATGATTTTGCATTAGCACACATTCCTTTGCTTCAATGATGATTTAGAATTTTCTTTCAACAATTCAAATGAATAAAAACATAAATGTAAAGAATTTCCTATATAAGCATATTCATCATATATAGGCAAATCAGCAACATCTGCAATGTCATCTAACAAGAAAAAACATGGAACATCAACCTGCTCTTTAACCAACCAATTTACAAATTCATATTCTTGACTATATACGAATGAATATATAAAACAATCAGCTCCATGTTCATCATGGGATGGATCAGAAGCTAAATTAACACCTCCTTTTTCAATAAGTGGAATATAATATTTTTCAAAATCTTTAGCTTTAAAATTTTCAAGAGGACCTATGATATTATTTACTCTCTACTCAAGATTCAAATGAATTGTTTTATGTTCATATTCATTGTTATGTTCTTTAGCATCCAAATATTCATTTCAAATTTGTTTACATGCTTGGATATTGTGTTGAATCTCCTAAGCATCATTAAACATTTGTTGTAAGGACTTAGGTATTCTTTCCATCAAGAGGAAAGACAAATATGGATGAAGAGTTGTTGTATAATGGAGCATGGCAATAACTTCCATGGGTTGAATTTATTTGGGCAAATTGAGATAAATAATGGAAAAATTCCTACTGAATGTAGAAATAGTTTCATTGCTCTGCCTTTTCAAGGCATAGAACTCTATAAGTTGTATATCCAAAGATTTCTTCTTGCCCCAAAACTTCAAAAATATATTCTTCAATTTCTCCCATGAGCTAATTGTATCTAGTTGCAAATGTTTAAACCATTCTTTGGTATCCCCTTTCAAGGATTGAGAGAAGGCCCTCACATAAATGTCATCATGTCTATCTCAAACAAATCTATAAAATGCTCAAACTCTTGGATGTGTTTCTCAGCTGTGTTGCCATTAGATTCTCCATCAAACATAGGTAGGTACTTATAGTGCTTTGGAGGAAATTCATTAAGGATGTGAGGTAATTTTAAAGGATTGTATCTATGCTAAATATTGAAGGATGTTGGATCAAGTCTAAGAGGCAAGGCATTATCCTTGGTTTGATGAGGCTCATCAACTTGGCTATGGTCATCACATCACTCAAATGAAAGATTTTGATTGAAATCAGTGATAAGATGAGGAGATATATGTATAACGTTAAGAGGAGGATATACAATTTCAATATTCTCATGATCATCATTTGAATGCAACAGGTAAAGAAAAAATTGTCTAGCATGTTCAGGAAAAGACAAAAGGTAATTAATAACAAAAAATATTATGTCTTGGAAAAAACTCAACTTTAGATACTTGTTTTCTCCCATGATGTCCTTTAATACCTCTGTCAAGGGATCTCATCTTCCAGTGGAGTTTATGAATCACATTTGAAGCTTGAGTGGAGTCGTCAATAAAATATTCAAGATATTGAGTCTTTGAACAATGGAGTTGTCATGAAAATTTTGAATTCTAGATTCTTGAAAATGGAGTCGCCAGGTGAATGATGTACAACCCTTCTATGTCTGAATAGTTTTCACCATCAGTATTCATATTTGAACTTTGTCATTTCTCCCAGGGAATATTTCACCTTCGTTCCCCGACAATGGCACCAGAATGTTCGCACTCTGTAAGTTTGTTTGGCTGATAAACAAACGAAAGAGGTAACTGTTTCAACCAACTTTAGGTTGTATTATGGCCCTTCCAACCACAGGGGGATCTCTCGAACATATAGATACTAAAATACTCAAAATAAAATTGGCAATGGACACAAAGAGGTCAGATTTTGCAATAAGGTAATTTTTAAAAAGTGGTAGAACAAACAAAAGAATAGTGCCATTGGGCAATGCAACCAATTCCTAAAATCGTATGAAGATTTATTCTTGAGGGAACATAGACAAACTAGGCACGATGTTCAACCAAATAAGTAATATGAGATGGAAGTGGGAAATAAAGGAAAGACCACTATGAAAAGAGGTGTTTAATAGAGGACGAATCTCTTGGTATAGCTTTAGAAGAAGAAACATAAAGGTTGGCTATCGAGAATAGAGCACCAATCACAGGTGAATTCTGAACCAGAAACCAATAAACACATAACAAGTATAATCAATATGAGAAGGAGCACCATCAAGATGAATTTCTTATTTTGCTTAAATATTATCATTAGGAGCAAAACACATTCATGAATATGAAATACAGGAAAACATATTGAACATCAACACCATGATGAATCTTGGCTATCTAAGAAAACCTTCTCTTCTTATATTAAAATCCATAAGAAATTACAAAGTTTTCATGCTACAAGGGCAGACCGTTCTCCTTCCAGTTGAACAATTATTTCATCTTTTAAACAGTATATATAGATAAAATACATAGGAGACCAAAAAAAAAAAAATGGTCATTCTTTCCAAGATTCCCAAAAATAGACATTAGTTACAGAGGAAGTACCTTATCAAAACCCAACTCCTACTTTCTAGAGAAATAGTTATATAATGAAAACTGAAATATCTGGGATATTTACCCTAAATTCCACTTGTCTGCATTATCACAAGATTCCTTGAAATATACTCAATTTAACTTGCAATTTATTTAAGGTTCTCAATCTCTTCTTTTAACGTGTCAAGCTAGCTAGGTTGGTTTTCTTCAACACTCTTAACCATTCCATATTTAGCCTACTCCTTTTGATGTTTTTTTTCTTTTTCTCTCACCATCGTGTGTGTTGTATCCATCCGCATATCCATTAATGATCAAATCCTTCATAATGGGATTTAACCTGGTCTCTTCGCCTGATTCTGGCTCATCAACAGATTTTGCGTAAGATTTTTTTGTTAGGACTTGCGCAGCATGCCTTTCTCTCTTTTTAGTTGATAATTCTGTCATAATCCTTGATTTTTTGAAAATCGTTGAATATTTCTCCTATGATCCCTCTAGTTTGTCAAGAAACATGAGACTATTTTCCTCAACTGCACATGAATTGGACGAGCATTTCGATTTATAGATATCTCATTCTGGAATAAGTTGTCAATTACCCAAAATATAGTGATTTCACATGTGTTTTGAGTAACAGTCACCATCAAATACTAATCATGGGATACTAATGAAAATACTTACAGGGATAACGGCCTCTCATGTTCGACCATCGATTTCCAATGATGAGTATTAAATAAGTTATTTGGCGGTGCTTAGTTGGCATTGCATGGGAGAATGATACATAACCAAGTGTCTTGAGATGATTATACTTGTCGTCAAGTTTCATCCCCACATGTGACCCTTACATTAGACATGTTCAATGGCATTTAACACATGATTTCGGGGGTGTGATAGGTGGTTTTGAGTTTACCCTCTTTCCCCCACGAAATGCATCTGAGGATTCCACGTACCTTTGCGAGGAAACCAGGGTTGAAATTTCAGGCCCGCTCAGGCATTTTAACCTCCTTGTTATTTCAAACTCTAAAATTTCTCCCAACCATTGATCTCGGCGAATGGTGATCTACGGCCTTTCAAGCCCACTTTGTTTAATGCCTCCACCAAATTTAATCTTTTTTTTTTCCATTTTCTGGCACTCCCCCAGATTTATCTGACCTCCAAATCAGTTTAGCACCTCGCTAAACCCTGAAATCTCAATTTCATACCAAAATTTAAATGGTTATAACATGGGCTCCAACTGGGGATGTTATCCTCCCAGTGAGGTAGCAAAGAACTTGTAGACCCTATGCCTGATCAATTGAGCTAATCCCAAAAAGGTGTGTACTCAGCTCTGACCTTTCACCAAAGTTTGTTGAAAACCAAAGTCTGCAGAATGCTTTCACCTGGATATTGAACGTTGGATATACTGCTAAAATCTAACTAAACACATTATCTAAAAATCTAAACTTGAAAATGCTTGATCATAAAGCTTATTCACACCTACCTACCCTAACTGCTAAAATGAGCCTTCAATCAAATGAAATCATAATGCCAATGAAACCATGCAAGAATTTTTTCTACTGTTTTTTTTCTTTGTACATGCTTTCTCCAAAGCCTCTTAACTGATAATTCATTAAAGACTTCACCTATGAATTCAAACCTCTAAAATTCAAAAACATTGGGATCGTTTATTCCCTCCAACAAAACAACAAATGGGTCCTCTAAAACATGCACAAAACAACAATTAGGTTTCACTCTTTCCACTGCATTCTTGTTTTCACGTGATTCAACCGATTGATTTCCACTAAGAGGTTGAAAAGTCTATTGAGATTGATGGAAATAACAATCTTCTAGATTGTAAGATAGTGCTGACTAAAATGAAACCCTTGGTGATAAGTAACTTGTATTTAATATTGACGTTGGTTTACCCTCATATTTATTTCTAAGCTTACGATTCATCATAAGATGTAAATTATGATTGTTAAAACAATCCATATAGCATGTCATGGGGTCATAAAACACATGAGAAAACACTTCTTCTTGATGAACAAAAATAGAAAGACAAGTCTCCTTCATAAGTGTTTGTTGTTCTTGATCTACTTCTTCAATTATGAGAATAAATTCAAATGAAATGGCAGTGATAGGGTCATCTACAAAAACATTCATACAACCTGGAACATCTTCAACTCTGACAGCCATATCACATGCATCAATTCCATCCTCTTGTTTATCAAACAATTCTGATTTAATTTTATTTACTTTCAGAAAATTTTCTTGAGGATTGTTATTTTGACTTTCAAATGAACGGAGGGAAATAAATCCTTGCTCATAATCTTCTTGCAAATGTGAAAAGTGAAAAACATGAACCATTTCACCTTCTGAAGTTCCCATGGATGCATTTTCAAAACCATGATCTTCGAAGGGGTCAAAGAAAACAATTGCCTCTTTATTATCTTTTTGTATTCATGACTGAATAGTGGCATACACTATTTTTTTGCTTTCCTGAAATTCTATGTCATTTGTTTGCTCACTTCTTGAAATCTTCATATATGCAGTTTCATAACTCTCATCCATGTCTAAAATCCTTGGAATTTGAAAAACCACATCATTCATAGGGGAAGAAACACAACTTTGAAGCACTTTGTTTTGCTAGAAATCTTGTTGAATATCTTCATCAATTTCAGGAGAAGGCAAATGACTTTGAACAACAATTTTGTTATCATCTTTTTTATGTTTTCTCATGATTTTCTTTTGACAATTCAAAGAAAAAAAAACATAATGGAAGATAGTTTTAATTTGCAAGTCCATTGTTTTCTTCATATTCAACATCATGCCTGGAGGATTTCTGATCTGAAACATTATAAAAAAGTTGCTTCGGCAATTTGAAAGAAGCAAAACACAATGGCAAGGTTCTTTCACTTAATTCAAAACCTTCTTCATTTTCTTCACTGTTTTCATATGCACATTTTTCAATTTCTTTGGATTGCTGAACATACTCATTTTCAAATTCATTTTTGACCAATGGATGCAATTTTGAACTGACAAGACCTTCTACATAACAAGTAACAGGGTCATCAAACACATGAGAAGATTGCTGCAATTTCTTTTCAATTTGTTCTAGTGAATCAATGTGATTTGGCATCAACACACATTCCTTTAATTCAATGATGATCTTATAATTTTATTTCAACAATTTAAATGAAGAAAAACATAAATGTAAATAATTTCCTTCAGTTGATTCAATACTTTCTTCTTTGTAACTGTGATAAGTAGGTTGATTTCTCTCATTAAACTGCTCAAAAGGAACATTTTTTGATAGAGAACATACAACTTGTTATTCTAGGAACTAAACATCATAATCTTCATCATATTCATCATATATAGGCAAATCAACAACATCTACAATGTCATCTAACAAGAAAAAACATGGAACATCAACCTGCTCTTTAACCAACCGATTTGCAAATTCATCTTCTTAACTATCTATGACTGAATATATAAAACAATCAGCTCCATGCTCATCATGGGATGGATCATAAGCTAAATTAGCACCTCATTTTTCAATAAGTAGAATATAATCTTTTGCAAAATCATTAGCATTAAAAACTTCAAGAGGACCTATGATATTATTTACTCTCTTCTCAAGATTCAAATCAACTATTTTATGTTCATATTCACTGTTATTCTCTTTAGCATCCAACTCCTCATTTAAAATCTATTTACATGCTTGGATATTGTGTTGAATCTCCCGACCATCATTAAACATTTGTTGTAAGGACTTAGGTATTCTTACCATTAGGAGGAAAGACAAATATGGATGAAGAGTTGTTGTATAATGGGGCATGGCAGCAACTTCAGTGGGTTGAATTTATTTGGGAAAATTGTAATAAATAATGGAAAAATTCCTATTGAATGTAGAAATAGTTTCATTTCTCTACCTTTTCAAGGCAGAGAACTCTGTAAGTTGTAGATCCAAATATTTCTTCTTTCCCCAAAACTTCAAAAATATATTCTTCAATTCCGCCCATGAGCTTATTGTCTCTGGTTGCAAATGTTTAAACCAGATTTTTGTATCCCCTTTCAAGGATTGAGAGAAGGCCCTCACATAAATGTCGTCGTGATCAATCTCAAACAAATCTATAAAATGTTCAAACTCTTGGATGTGTTTCTCAACTGTGGTGGCATTAGATTCTATATCAAACACAAGTAGGCACTTATAGTGCTTTGGAGGAAAGTCATGAACGATGCGAGGTAATTTTAAAAGACTATATCTATGTTGAATCTTGAAGGATGTTGGATCAAATATAAGAGATGAGGCATTATCCTTAGTTTCATGAGGCTCATCAACTTGGATATGGTCATCACTTGGCTCATATGAAATATTTTGATCGAAATCAGTGATAAGCTTAGGAGATATATATATAACTTCAACACAAGGATATGTAATTTCAAGATTCTTGTGATCATCATTTGAATGCAGAAGGTAAAGAAAAATTTGTTTAGCATGTTCAGGAAACGACAAAAGGTAATTAATAACAAAAAATATTATGTCTTGGAAAAAACTCAACTTTAGGTACTTGTTTTCTCCTATGATGTCCTTTCATACCTCTGTCAAGGGATATCATCTTCAAGTGGAGTTTATGAATCACATTTGAAGCTTGATTGGAGTCGTCAATAAAATCTTCAGCCTACTGAGTCTTTGGACAATTGAGTCATAATGAAAATTTTGAATGCTATAATATTGAAAATGGAGTCACCAGGTGAATGATGTACAACCCTTCTATGTTTGAATACTTTTCACCATGAATATTCAGATATGAACTTTGTCGTTTCTCCCAGGGAAGATTTCACCTCCTTTCGCCGACAACGGTGCCAGAATGTTAGCACTCTCTAAATTTGTTTGGATGATAAACAAACGACATAAATAATTGTTTCAACCAAATTTAGGTTGGATTCTGACCCTTCCAACTAGAGGGGTCTCTCTCGAACATATAGATACTAAACTACTAAAAAACAAATTGGCAATGGACACAAAATGGTCAGATTTTGCAATAAGGTAATTTTTAAAAAGTGGTGCGACAAACAAGAGAACAGGGCCATTGGGCAATGGGGTCAATTCCTGAAATCATATAAATATTTATAAGATATGTATTCCTGAGGGAACATAGGAAAACTATGCACGATGTTTAGCCAAATAAGTAATATGAGATGGAAGTGGGAAAGAAAGGAAAGACCACTATGACAAGAGACGTCTAACAAAGGATGAATCTCTTGGTATATCTTTAAAAGAAGAAACATAAAGGCTGGCTACCAAGAATAGAGCACCAATCATAGGTGAATTATGAACTAGAAACAAATAAACACATAACAAGTATAATCAATATGAGAAGGAGCACCAACAAGATGAATTCCTTTGTTTGCTTAAACATTATGCAGTAAAACACATCCATGAATATGAAATACAGGAAAATATATTTAACATCAACACCATGATGAATCTCGCCTATCTAAGAAAACATTCTCTGATTATATTAAAATCCATAAGAAATCACAAAGTTTTCCTGCTACAAAGGCAGGCCCTTCTCCGACCAGTCGAACCATTCTTTCATCTTTTTAACAGTATATATAGATAAATTACACAGGAGACCAAAAAACAAAAATTCTCATTCTTTCCAAGATTCCCAAAAATATTCATTAGTTACAGAGGGAGTAACTTATCAAAACCGAACTCCTACTTTCTAGGGAAACAATTATAAATGGAAACCGAAATATCTGGGATCTTTACCCTAAATGTCACTTGTCTCGATTATCACAAGATTCTCTGAAATATACTCAATTTAGCTTGCAATTTATTTTGGATTCTCAATCTCTTCTTTTAACGTGTCAAGCAAGCTAGGATGGTTTTCTTCAATTCTCTTGACCATTCCATCTTTATCCTCCTCCTTTCGATGTTTTTTATTTTATTTTTGTCTCGCCATCTTGTCTATTTTATCCATCCGCATATCCATTAATGATCAAATCCTTCATAATGGGATTCAACCTAATCTCTTTGCCTGGTTCTGGCTCATCAACAGATTTTGCATGAGATTTTGTTTTTAGGACTTGTGCATCATGCCTTTCTCTCTTTTTACTTGATAATTCTGTCATAATCCCTGATTTGTTGAAAACTGCTAAATCTTTCTCCTCGGCTCCCTTTGGTTCATCAAGAAACATGAGCCTATTTGCCTCAAATTTACTTGAATTGGACGAGCATTTCGATTTGCAAATATCTCGTTCTGGAATAAGCCATCAATTACCCAAAATAGAGTAATTTCACCTGTGTTTTGATTAATAGTCACCATCAAATACTAATCATGGGCTACTGACGAAAATCCTTACAGGGATAACATCCTCTCACGTTTGACCATCGATTTCCAATGATGAGTCTTAAATAGGTTATTTCATGGTGCTTAGTTGGTGTTGGGTATGTGTTATATATTTTGCACGAGTAGTAGTGTCTGAGCGTCTACGCCGAGCGCACATGGGGGTTAGAGGGGGGTGCAGGGGGGCGGAGCCCCCCGCACGGGGGTTCGGGGGCAGCGACCCTGAATTTTTTTTTTTCTTTTTCGGGAAGACATATTTATGCCGAGATGACATATTTCCGAGACGACATATTACGAGGACGACATATTTCCAGGACCACATGATATTAGGTGGTTTTTCGGCACATGGTTTTTTGCCGATGGTTTTCTATTTCCAGTTAAGGAATTAGGGTTTTGGACTAATCCAGGTCATTGGGTTAGGGTTTTGGATTCCACTGGATCCTATATGTATATTGTATTGTAAACAATGTAACAAAATGTATGAATATAATATATGTTGGTTTTCCCGGTTTGGGTTTCCAGGTGAAAAATCTATGTGCAATGTTTGTATTTGCCATTGTATCTTTTCTGTTCTTTTCTAAATATCAGTTTGCAGTAGATATTGTACAAGGTTAGAATTTACAGTTGGCACTGCGTGAGCGAATGATACATAACCAAGTGTCTTGAGATGATTAGACATGTCGTCAAGTTTCATCTCCACATGTGACACTCATATTAGACCCATTCAATGACATTTAATACGTGATTTTGGGGGTGTGATAGGGTGGTTTTGATTTTACCTTCTTTCCCCTCTTAAATGAATCTAAGGATGACACGTAGCTTTGCAGGGAAACCACGGTTGAAATTTTGGGCCCGCTTAGGCATTTTAACCTCTGTGTTATTTCAAACTCTAAAATCTCTCCCAACCGTTGATCTCAACGAATGGAGATATATGACCTTTCAAGCCCACTTTGTTTAATTCCTCTGCCAAATTTAATCTCTTTTTCCATTTTCTGGCACTCCCCCAAATTTATCTGACCGCCAAATTGGTTTAGCACCTCGTTAAACCCTGAAATCTCGATTTCATACCAAAATTTAAATGGTGATAAAATGGGCTCCAACTGGGGATGTTATCCTCCCAGTGAGGTAGTAAAGAACTTGTATACCCTGTGCCTGATCCATTGAGTTTCTCCCAAAAAGGTGTCTACTCAGCTCTGACCTTTCACCAGAGTTCGCTGAAAACCAAAGTCTGAACAATGCTTTCACCTGGAGACCGAACGCTGGATATACTGCTAAACTCTAACTAAACACATTATTTGAAAATCTAAACTTGAAAATGCTTGATCATCAATTTTATTCGCACCTACCTACCCTAATTGCTGAAATGATCCTTCAATAAAATGAAATCATAATGCTAATGCAACCATGAAAGCATTTTTTCTACTGTATGTTTTCTTTGTACATGTTTTCTTCAAATCCTATTAATTGATAATTCATTCAAGACTTTACCTATGAATTCAAAACTCCAAAATTCAAAAACATTGGGACTGTTTACTGCCTCCAACAAAACTGCAAATGGATCCTCTAAAATATGCACAAAACAACAATCATGTTTCACTTTTTCCACTGCATTCTTGTTTTCATGTGATTCAGTCGATTGATTTCCACTAAGAGGTTGAAAAGTATGTTGAGACTGCTGGAAATAACAATCTTATAGATCATAAGATAGTGTTGACTGAAATGAAACCCATGCTGGTAAGTAACTCGTATTTAATACTGATGTCGGTTTACCCTCATATTTATTTCTAATCTTACGATTCATCATAAACTGTAAATTCCAATTGTTAAAGAACTCCATATAGCATGTCAAAGGGTCATAAAACACATGACAAAACACTTCTTCTTGATGAACAAAAACATAAAGACAAGTCTCCTTCATAAGTGTTTGTTGTTCTTGCTCTACTTCTTCAGCTCTGAGAATAACTTCAAATGAAATGGCATCGATAGGTTCATCTAGAAAAGCATTCATACAACCTTGAACATATTCAACTCTGACAACCATATCATGTGCATCAAGGCCATCCTCTTTTTTATCAAACAATTCTTATTTAATTTTATTTACTTTCAGAAACTTTTCTCGAGGACTGTTATTTTGACTTTCAAATGAACGGAGGGAAATAAATCATTTCTCATAATCTTCTTGAAAATGTGAAAAGTGAATAGCAGGAACCATTTCACCTTCTGGAGTTCCCATGGATGCATTTTCAAAACCATGATCTTCAAAGGAGTCAAAGAAAACAATTGCCTCTTTATTATCTTTTTGTATTCCTAACTGAACAGTGGCATACACTGCTTTGTTTATTTCCTAAAATTCTATGTCATTTGTTTTCTCACTGCTTGAAATGTCCATATATGCAGTTTTAGAACTCTCATCCATGTCTAAACTCCTTGTAATTTGAACAATCACATCAATCATAGGGGAATAAAAACAACTTTGAAGCACTTTGTTTTGTTGGAAATATTGTTGAATATCTTCATCAATTTCAAGAGAAGGCATATTACTTTGAACAACAATTATTTTATCATCTTTTTTTGTTTGCTCATGATTTTATTTCAACAATTCAAAGGAAGAAAAACAAAATGGAAGATAGTTTTCATTTGCAAGTCCATTGCTTTCTTCATATTCAACATCATGCCTAGAGGATTTCTAATCTGAAACATTATAAAAATTTTGCTTCAGCAATTTGAAAGAAGCAAAACACAATGGCAAGGTTCTTTCACTTGATTCAAAACCTTCTTCATTTTGTGCACTGTTGTAATATGCACATTTTTCAATTTATTTGGATTGTTGAACATACTCATTTTAAGATTCATCTTCGACCAATGGATGCAATTTTGAACTGACAAGACCTTCTACATAACAAGTAACAGGGTCATCAAACACATGAGAAAATTGTTGCAATTTCTTGTCAATTTGTTCCAGTGAATCAGTGTGATTTGGCATCAACACACATTCCTTTGATTCAATGATGATCCTAGAATTTTCTTTCAACAATTTAAATGAAGAAAAACATAAATGTAAGGAATTTCCTTCAGCTGATTCAGTACTTTCTTCTTTGTAACTGTGATATGTAGGATGATTTCTCTCATTACACTACTGAAAAGGAACATTTTTTGATAGAGAACATACAACTTCTTGTTCTGGGAATTAAACATAATAATCATCATCATATTCATCATATATAGGAAAATCAACAACATCTTCAATGTTATCTAACAAGAAAAAACTTGGAACATCAACCTGCTCTTTAACCAACCGATTTGAAAATTCATCTTTTTGACTATCTACGAATGAATATATAAAAAATTCAACTCCATGGTCATCATGGGATGGATCAGAAGATAAATTATCACCCCCTTTTTCAATAAGTGGAATATAATCTTTTGCAAAATCATTAGCATTAAAAACTTCAAGAGGACCTATGATATTATTTACTCTCTGCTCAAGATTCAAATCAATTGTGTTCGTTCATATTTCATTGTTATGTTCTTTAGCATCCAACTCCTCATTTCAAATCTGTTTACATGCTTGGATATTGTGTTCAATCTCCTGATCATCATTAAAAAAAATCTGTAAGGAATTAGGTATTATTTCCATCAGGAGGAAAGACAAATATGGATGAAGAGTTGTTGTATAATGGAGCATGGCAGCAACTTCAATGGGTTGAATTTCTTTGGGAAAATTGTAATAAATAATGGAAAACTTCCTACTGAATGTAGAAATAGTTTCATTTCTCTGCCTTTTCAAGGCATGGAACTCTATAAGATATAGATCCAAATATTTCTTCTTGCCCTTAAACTTCAAAATATATATTCTTCAATTCCTTCCATGAGCTAATTGTCTCTGGTTGCAAATGTTTAAACCAGTCTTTGGTATCCCCTTTCAAGGATTGAGAGAAGGCCCTCACATAAATGTCATCATGATCAATCTCAAACAAATCTATAAAATTATCAAACTCTTGGATGTGTTTCTCAGCTATGGTGGCATTAGATTCTTCATCAAACACAGATAAGTACTTATAGTTCTTTGGAGGAAAGTCATGAAGGATGTGAGGTAATTTTAAAGGACTGTATCTATGTTGAATCTTGAAGGATGTTGGATCAAGTATAAGAGGTGAGGCATTATCCTTGGTTTCATGAGGCTCATCAACTTGGATATGGTCATCACATGGCTCAGGTGAAATATTTTGATCGAAATCAATGATAAGATGAGGAGATATATGTACAACTTAAAGAGGAGGATATACAATTTCAAGATTCTCATGATCATCATTTGAATGCAGCAGGTAAAGAAAAATTTGTTTATCATGTTCAGGAAAATACAAAAGGTAATTAATAACAAAAAATATTATGTCTAGGAAAAACCTCAACTTTAGGTACTTGTTTTCTCCTATGATTTCCTTTCATACCTCTGTCAAGGGATATCATCTTCCAGTGGATTTTTTGAATCGCATTTGAAGCTTGAGTGGAGTCATGAATAAAATCTTCAGGCTATTGATTCCTTGGACAGTGGAGTCGTCATGAAAATTTTGAATTCTAGATTATTTAAAATGGAGTCACCAGGTGAATGATGTACATACCTTATGTGTCTGAATACTTTTAACCATCATTACTCAGATCTGAACTTTTTCATTTCTCCCAGGGAAGATTTCACCTTTGTTCCCCGGCAACGACACCAGAATGGTAGCACTCTGTAAATTTGTTTAGTTGATAAACAAACAACTGAGGCAACTATTTCAACCAACTTTAGGTTGGATTCTGGCCCTTCCAACTAGAGAGAGCTCTCTCACACATATAGATACCAAAATACTCAAAAACAAAAATGGCAATGGACATACAGAGGTTAGATTCTATAATAAAGTAATTTTTAAAAAGTGGTAGGACAAACAAGAGAGAAGGGCCATTGGGCAACGGGATCAATTCCTGAAATCATATGAAGATTTATAAGTTATGTATTCCTGAGGGAACAGAGGAAAAATAGGCACGGTGTTCAGCCAAATAAGTAATATGAGATGGAAGTAGGAAAAGAAAGAGGCATCTAACAGAGAACGAATCTCTTGGTATAGCTTTAGAAGAAGAAACATAAAGGATGGATATCAAGAACAGAGCACCAATCATAGGTGAATTCTGAACCAAAAACCAATAAACACATAACAAGTATAATCAATATGAGAAGGAACACCAGCAAGATGAATTCCTTCTTTTGCTTAAATATTATCATTAGCAACAAAACACATTCATGAATATGAAATATAGGAAAACATCTTGAACATCAACACCATGATGAATCTCGTATATCTAAGAAAACATTCTCTTCTTATATTAAAATCCATAATAAATCACAAAGTTTTCTGCTATAAGGGAAGGCCCTTCTCTGGTGAGTCGAACCATTATTTCATCTTTTTAACAGTATATATAGATAAATTACATAGGAGACAAAAAAAAACAGTCATTCTTTCCAAGATTCCCAAAAATAGACATTAGTTACAGAGGGAGTAACTTATCAAAACCAAACTCCTAATTTCTAGAGAAATAGTTATAAACGAAAACTGAAATATCTAGGATCTTTACCCTAAATGCCACTTGTATGCATTATCACAAGATTCCCTGAAATATACTCAATTTAGCTTGTAATTTATTTCAGGTTCTCAATCTCTTCTTTTAACGTATCAAGCCAGCTAGGTTGGTTTTCTTCAACACTCTTGACCATTCCAGCTGTAGCCTCCTCCTTTCAATGTTTTTTTCTTTTTATCTCACCATCTTGTGTGTTGTATCCATCTGCATATCAATTAATGATCAAATCCTTCATAATGGGATTCAACCTTATCTCTTTGCATGATTCTGTCTCATCAGCAGATTTTGCGTTAGATTTTGTTGTTAGGACTTGCTCAGCATGCCTTTCTCTCTTTTTACTTGATAATTCTTTTATAATTGTTGATTTGGTGAAAATTGTTGAATCTTTCTCCTCGACTCCCTCTGGTTCATCAAGAAACATGAGCCTATTTGCCTCAATTGCACATGAATTGGATGAGCGTTTCGATATGAAGATATCTTGTTCTAGAATAAGCCGTCAATTACCCAAAATAGAGTAATTCCACTTGTGTTTTGAGTAACATCCGTGATCAAATACTAATCATGGGATACTAACTAAAATCCATATAGGGATAATAGCCTCTCATGTTCGACCATCGATTTACAATGATGAGTATTAAATAGGTTATTTGGCAACACTTAGTTGGCACTGCGCGGGTGAATGATACATAACCAATTGTCTTGAGTTGATTAGACCTGTCATCAAGTTTCATCTCCACATGTGACCCTCGGATTAGACCCGTTCAATGAAATTTAACACGTGATTTCGGGGGTGTGATAGGGTGGTTTTGATTTTACCCTCTTTCCCCCCTGAAATGTGTCTAAGGATGCCATGTACCTTTGCGGGGAAACCACGGTAGAAATTTTGAGCCTGCTTAGGAATTTTAACCTTCGCATTATTTCAAACTCCTAAATATCTCCCAACCATTGATCTCGGAGAATGGAAATCTACGACCTTTCAAGCCCTCTTTGTTTAATGCCTCCTCCAAATTTAATATCTTTTTCCATTTTTTGGCACTCCCCCAAATTTATCTAACCTCCAAATTGGTTTAGCACCTCGCTAAACCCTGAAATCTCGATTTCATACCAAAATTTAAATGGTGATAATAGAAACCACCCATGGGAAGACAGTGAGCACCGAAAAACAAAGTTCACTTGGAAAAAATGTTTGAGCCTTGGCATGTAAGGCCATATCAGTTGAAAATGGAGTTCAACGACACCGCTTTCTCAAAGTGGTACAATCAATTGATTGACGCAACTCAGTGGTGGCACATACCACAAGAGTTGTTGAACCTTAACACCCAAAATATCTCCTTTGGCCTAAACCGTCACAACACTCTTATTTGGCTGAGGCATATGAAGCCAGAATATTTCCACTCTAGGTTGCTCCCCTTCTATATTAATGAAGAAACCTTTGATAAAGAATTCATGTCATGGACTAGTGTCAAGTGCAATCCACGAAAGTCAAGTATGCACTACCTCTTGCCTCTAGAGATCCTGAAGAAAAAGGGGTAGGAAAAAGGAGTAGGGCCGAGTTCTGACCTAGAAAATAAGAAACAAAGGGTCCATATGTTGACGGACTCAAAAGATGAAGAGGATGCAGAACCTCTGGAATGAAAGAAGAGGACGTTGTCGATGTTTCTGCAGCTTCCATACCAAGTTGTGCTATCAGGAAAATATGTCAATGATATCCTCACCGCTGCTTTCATAAGGGATCCATTAGTTAATAAACCCAAGACATGGCTCTCCACTATGAATATTCTTGACCCCCAACCGATATCCTCAGTCATACCTCATACTCGAGCAGCCACTCGAGTTGATCATACTGTGATAGAAATTCAATATGATCTCGATCTAGATACCACTGCATCCACAACCATAATCACTGAGCAACCTCCATCACCTCTGTTAGCACTTGAAGTCACCTCTGGATTGCGGTAGAGATAAGCCCAGTACCCATCATTTTTATGTCACAATGAATAAATTTAAGGGGGTCTAATGGATGTAGACTCAGGATAATATCGCTTTAACTCATAAAATCGGGCTGATATGTGATAACAGGTGAGGTCTTGATCTAACTTCAATAAGTAAGTTGTAGTAAGCATGAGTAGGATGAATAAATTTAGGAGAAAATGTAGAGGTCTTCTATGGACATCCAGTCTTCCAGCAGCCTAAGGAGGAAAAGCTTCAAATACAATATCCTCTTGAATCCAAAGCTTCAGGAAACTGAAAATGCCATAATGATACTACAATCAAACATACATTACAATACAGTTACCACAACTTGATTGGATCATCCATGCCTGAGTCTTCAGTATCAGAAGAAAAATAGATGAAAAGAGAGTTGACTATCATTAAACAAGAAGTCTCAAATGGAAACACATAACCAGAGAACCAGAGGCTTCATTAAAACTTTACAAATCGGGAGTGTAGCTCAACCATCAACCATAACAAAATTTCAAAATTAAATATTTATAATGATAACAATTCACTCTTTCCAGGAGCGTTCTCTAGTCACTGCATTCAAGGCTCGACATCTACATCTTCCTATGTCAGGCTGCACTTGCATTCTTCTATCAGATGCAAAATTACATCAGTATGGGCTTTGCAGAAAAATCCATTGACAAGGGACCTTTGTGCTGACAATCTGACTCCACGACCAAATTTTCCATGCTTTCCATTTATGGGGTGAAATGAGGTTTCAACCACCTCCCCCATTTCCATTAACTAATTTCATCAGGATCAGGATGAAATCTGACACCCATGAATGTTCCAAGAGACGTTCATGGCTCCTTCAAGTCAATCACGATGCCTCGAGACCACATAGATCTTCCTTTATGAAAATACGGGCACCCTTTTCTTCTGGTGTGACTCTTCTCCATCGCTTCATGTGACCTCGAGTCATGACCTGGGGCTTTCTATGTGAAATTTCAGGATTTCTCATTTTGAGAGTCTTCATTCTCCTTGATTCCAAACATCTCGATGCTCGAATCTGTGAAATAGCCCATTCGGACTGACGGTCGGATTTTCTTGGAATTTAACGACCTGGATGTTTTCTCAAAAACCTCAACTCCCCACCGCTCAATAGACGTTTAGCCTTCTCTATGGCCCTACTTATCATATAACCATGGGCTATGATCATGGGCTCAACTCATGGGCGTTTCACAACTTCACGTTTCACGAGTCTATGATGTGCTCCAAGCTAAAGCCTTTGAGTCATGAAATCATGATTTCTCAGATCAGGTGCCACGTATCCCCTTGAATTGGATGACCCAGATGAATATTGTCATTTTGGGACTTCAGGTCTTTGACATTTTAGAACTCAGGAAGTCTGTGCATTCCTCACTTCAACTTTCCCGAAATGAATTTCTCCACGATTTGGATCTGGTGCCACGCGTCCTGTTGGATCAGATGACTCCTGCTGATTTCGGATTTCGGGGGTTCATATCCTTTACAAATAACTTCAACAACACTCTGAACTCCTGATTCCCATGAATATTATCTTCCATCGGTCTCTGAACTTTGAAATTTAAATTCCTTTGCCAAACTGAACTTGCTCACTCGCTTAATTTTAGTCTATATCCAACCGCTCTAAGTGTTGTGCTTGTGCTCACTGTTATGGCTTGTGTAATTAATTACTTGGATGACTTGTTGAGGGATTGGGAAAGAAAAAGGATCAATGATAGAGGTAGAGAGGGTAGTGATTAAACCAAAGAAAACAAAATCTTGGGTCGAGACTTCTCAGAAAGGATTACACAAAACAAAGGTCACTCAAACGATCGAGGATAAACAGAAAGAAAATTACAAGACAAAAGGGGAAAAACTTAAGGTTTGGTCGGCGAAAATGATAAATTCAAGGCAAAAATACAAACCTAAGTAGAAACTACCAACCCACAAGACTTTGACAAGTTTATGTGATAACATTTGGCTCCATAGGGGATGGCATGTTCCCTGCGAGTTGCCAAGAACAAGTAGTTCCAGTGCCTTTTCTTTGGGTTATGGAATCTCTTACTGAAAATGAAAAAACTTAAAACAAAATAAAACAGGAGTGGTATTTACAGAGGTGGAACATCAGTTACAGCCTAAACAAAATATTTCTTCAAAAAATGTCCATTTACAGGGATACCAAAAACTTCAGCACCCTCCAAATTCTGTAACCTGTAAGTATTGTTTGGAAACACCTCAAAGATTTTGAAGGGCCCAATCCACAGGGATTCAAAGTTACCATGCTTTCCCTTGTCCTGTTTGGGTGCATCCCATTTGAGTACTAGATCTCCAAGCTGGAAATCCTATTTTCTTGCCTTTTGTCAAAAGCTTGCTTGATTTTTTGTTGATGTTCATGCTCTTTGTCTAGTAATTGATCCCTAGTATGCTCCAATTCTACCAGCTGTTGAATTCTCCTGATTATATCATCAGGCTCCCCTTGGTATTCTTGGAAGAAGTTTTCCACTAGCAAGATGAGCTGAGAAGGAAAGATGGATTAAACTCCATATACAAGTTGAAAAGGAGAGACACCAAGAGATCTCTTTGTTGTCACTCTGTCAGCCCATAGAGAAAATTTGAACTTTGAATCCCATGCTTTGTTGTTGTCCTCTAGCAGTGTTTTGATAATTTTTATAAGGCTTTTCTTAGAGGACTCTTCCAGTCCATTCCCTTGGGGATAATAAGGATTTGAGTGAATCAGTGAAATTCCAAATTGTTCACAAAACTTAATCAAGGGTTCATCTTTGAACGATGCAACATTATCAGTGACAATTCTTTTCAGACATCCAAACCTTGCTATAATATCCTCCAGAAAACCAATGATTACTTTGTGAGAAGCACTCTTTGTGGGGATAGCTTCCATCTATTTGTTAAAGTAATCAGTGGTAGTCAAGATCCACATGTGTTTTCCACTTGAAGAAGGATGAATTTTCCCAATAAAATCTAAACCCCACTATTGAAACGGTCTTGAAGCTACCACAAGCTTCAATGGCAAATACTTGAGTTGTTGCTTCCCGGAGAATTTATGGCACTTAACACAAGCCCTATTTTTTTCATAGACATTGGTGAATAGAGTAGGAAAGAAATACCCAGCCCTAAGAATCTTATAGGTTGTGGTCCTCCAGAAGTGATGTCCCCCACATAAATTGTCATGAAAATATAACATAATTTGTTGGGCTTCCTGTGGGTCTAAACATCTCAGAAGCACTCCTAGAGGGTCTTTCCAATACAATACCTAGTCAATAAGGAAATATCTAATTGATTTGAGCTTTAAATCTCTTTCCTTTCTTTTTCCCATTCCATCAGGGGGCCTTAACTCTTGCAGAAAAAATATGATGTCTTTGTACCAGGTGCATTCTGCCAAAGAAGGGTTGTCCTAAGAATTTTTATCAGACAATTCATCTTGATGATTTTTTGAGTCAGTGTTGATGAATTTAACCCCCAAATCTTTACAATTAGACCCATCCAATATCTTGGCTAAACCTTGGCCTTTAACTAGCTTGGTGGAATTTATTTCCATCTCGAATTCAAGGATTTTGGAAATCTATTTGCTCCTTCTCCCATCTATGTCAGGCTAAATGAGAATGTCCTTCACATAAGCTAAAGGAACATAGGCAATGATCTTTGAATGCAGAACATAAACTCTAAAATATTTGAGAGATTTCACCAAGGCATGGGCTTGTTTCTCCATGATGGCATACTTCACCTCAGCGTCTCTCAGTGCTCTGTTGAAAAAGGAAATAGGCTGATCCATCCCTTCATCATTCTTCTGCAATAAAACAGTTGCCACTGTGTCAAAAGAAGCAAAGGAAAAAATCGGAAAATCCTTGGAATAAATAGGACTAATTAACACAGGTGCCTCAGTCAATGCCTTATTGATTTGGTTGAAGGATTCTCTGGACTCAGTAGTCCATTTCACTTCATTCCCCTTCCTGAGCATGGTTGTAATATGATTTACCCATTCAGCAAAATTTGAAACAAACCTTCTTAGAAAATTAATTTTTCCCAAGAAAGACTGGACTTCCTTCTTGGATCTGGGAAGTGACAAGGTTTGGATAGCTTCTACCTTGGATAAATAAATTCTGACCCCCTTAACCGATACTATGTGCCCCAACAATTTTCCCTCCTGCATGGAAAATAGAGACTTTTTGGGATTCAGGGAGAGACCGAATTTTCTGCATTTCAAGAGGACCTTTCTAAGATGATAACAATTCTCTTTATTATATCTGGAGAAGACTGTAATGTCATCCAGATAGATGACCACAAATTTATCCCTTTCTCCAATGAAGGTGATGTCCATAGCTCGCTAAAAGTTTTCCCCTGCGTTCATTAATCCGAAGGGAATTTTGGAATACATGAATGTGACCCAAGGAGTGGTGAAGGTTGTCTTCTCTCTGTCTTCAGGCATGATAGAAATCTGATTATAGAAAAAAAATCCATCAATCATGGAAATCCTAGATGCACATGTCACTCTTTGCAATATGTGTTTCGTCTTTGTCAAAGGATAATTGTCCTTCTTAGAGCTTCTATTTAGGTTTCTAAAATTGACACACAATCTGATTTCTCCAATCTTATTTCTTACTGGGACCAAGTTGGCCACCCATTCAAAATATATCAAAGGAACAATGATTTGGGCATCTAACAACTTATTTACCTCTTTATCCATAATAGGCAGCAACATAGGATTTATTTGCCTTAATTTTTGCCTAAATGTTTTGTCCCCCTCTTTCAATGGGATCTTATACTCAGTGACACTTGTGTCGTATGTTCTGAGATCTTCATATGTCCAGGAAAACACGTCACGAATTCTCTTAACAGCTCAGCATACTCAGTCCTTTGTTCCTTTGACAGACTGCTTGACAACCTAAAAAATTTAGGATCCTTCTTTGTACCAATATTACAATCAGCCACATCATCATCCTCATTTGAAACTTTACCCTTTATTGCCACATCATTTCTATCAAATAGTATTTCCAAAGGAATTATTCCCTTTGGGATATGATTGTTGGACAGCTGGACAATATGATGATCAACAATTTTTTTCAGAAAAGCATCATCATGAGGATTTATTTCAGAATCAGGATCTTGATCAATGTGTAATGCATAAAACTGATCAACAGTCTCCAAGAACCTTTTGATTTCAAGATCATCCTCAAACACTTTCCAATGCTTGGAATTTTTATGTATAGAGGGTCTATATTTCACTTCTACATCATACATGAGTTTAGGTGGTAGAGGGATTTTTTAAATTACTCACAGAAATAGCTAGAGAATCGGCCATGGAATTCTCCTCTTGGAACAAATGAAATATTGAAAGCTAAGAAAATACTATCAACTAGATCCCAGACTCCAAAACTTTATGATCTCAGCCGAGGGTGCTTGGCTTGGTAAATATTTATAATCTGATGGACAATTAACTCAGCATCCCCAAACACCTCTATATCTTTAATTCCCATACCATTTTCATCCCTCAAACCCAAGACAAGAGCTTCATATTCTGCCACATTATTGGTAGCTTAAAATTCTAACTTGTAGGATAGAGATATAATTTCTTGAACAAGTGAAACAAGGACCACTCCAGCACCAGCACCTTCTCTAGAAGAGGCTCCATCAAAAAAGATTTTCCAAATAGAGGTTGTCGAAGGAGAATCTTCACAAAGAGTAAGGGATAAGTTTTTGATTTCGAGAGGGGATTCAGAGGCATCAGTGAGTTGCAATAATATGGATCCCAAATCAGTATCAAGTGAAAAAATAAGATGGTTGGTGGGGTCTGTTTCATCACTAATAATATAGGCCAACTGAACTTCTCTATACATCCTTCTATGGTCCCCCCCAAACACAGGAATGGTAGCATATGTGATGTCCATCTACAAGGGTCCCCCAAGTATTTTTATCCAATATCTTGATAATAGCATGCCAAACTTGGGGGGAACATCAACTACCACAATATCCATGACCACACTTTTCATGGGCAACTAAAACAAGGTCACAACTAGATCTTTGATGACACCAAGACACTGTACCTTCCTTGAATCAAACAAATACAAATCATGATAATATTTTGTGATTTCTAATCCAAGTTCATCCATGACAGTTTTGGGCATGAGATTATGAGATGCCCTTGAGTCCATCAAACAATTATGCAACACCTTGTCATGTATGTTCAGTGAGGTGTAGAAGGGAGGGGATGAATCATCTTTGTCTTCTATCAAGGGACCTAGAATGACTGTTAGCTTTTCATCTTGAAGGTTTACTGAGTCTATGGAATAAGATGAAGGCTCGGGCTGCAATAGTTTAGAGAAGGATCTTTTAAAATCTTCATGCTTGACTAGCTCTGAAAGGGGTACAGGGATTATGATCTTTTGAATTTCATGCTCAAAGTTAAAATAGGAGGGGGGATTCATCATTTCTCTCACTTCTGGGACAATACCTTTAGCTACTAGCGGGGGGTTCTATTTTTTTTTCTCCTTGTTTATGTTTGTTGTGTCTTTAGCAGGCTTCTCTTCTCTGGAAGGTTGATCAGGGATGTCAGACTTCCCTTCTTTCTTCTTAGACCTAAGGCTAAATTTATTTAGACTACCATTGATTTTCTCTCCTTTACTCAGCTCATTTATTTGGTTGTCCATGAGAGACTCCTCGTATGCAGATTGAGTTAAATGGGGGAAAGGGGAGGTGTCTCCAAGACAATGGATTTCAGGATCAAGATCTTCTTCCTCTCCTTCCTCATCGGCAACAAGGTTATTTTGGAGAGGGGTTTGGATCTTTTGGTCATCCCTATCTCTACTTCTAGGCTCTCTTGGGAGTATCTAAGGGGTAGTATTTGGTCTTCTGAAGTTACCTTTGTTATCAGTATTTTGGGCACTCTCATAGCTATGCTTCCCTTCAAACTTCATTTTCTCCATTTCTGGAGAAAGAGAATTTACCAGCTTGGTCAATTCATCTACTTGAGGATGGGATGCAGAGGAACCAGAGGTTGAAGCTTCAGATATCCCCCTTCCTCTATCTCTATCAACCTTATTCTTGAGCTTGTCAATTGTCAATACATTGGACTCTACTTCCAGGCCTGCATCTTGCATATGATCCAAGGAAGTAGCTCTTCTCTCTCTTAAGAAGAGGTAGAAATCATGGTCAAAATCACTAGCATAAGTAATTTAAGCAGAGGCTTATGTAGGCTTTATCTCAACAAGGATCTTATTGTACATTTTGTTGAATATTTTGGAGAAATCAGAGACAGATTTTGGACCCGAAATCTATGATATAATACATAAAGTCTTTTTTATCCCCCCATTGTCTCAAGAAACAATCATCTAAGGCCTCAATCCCAGCAATGGAACCAGGGGTTAACCCCCTAAACCATTTCCTAGCCTCACCATCAAGAATCTGAACAAAGACTCTCATCCACGCATCCTCGTTTTCAATATTCAGATTGTATACATAACTGTAGAAGGCAATGAGGTGTTCTTCAGCAGTTATGTCTTCTTCTCCTGTAAATTTGGGCATGTATTTCAGGTAGTCTCCAGTAGGGAGAGCATTCATTGGCTGAGGTAAGACCAGAGGGGAATATCTCATAGCCACTATGGAATCCATTATATTCCAAGGGGGATTATCACCTGCCATAGGGATGATAGTTGGAGGAGAACTAGGAGGGGACGTAGTGTGAATAGGGGAGGCTGGAACTGAACCTCCAGGAGGAAAAGGAAGCAACAGAGGATTCAGATAAAATGCTACAGGGATTGAGGGAATAGAGGTTTCCCTCAATGTAAAAGAAGCAACTCTAACAAGAGGAGGAGTAATGAAACTAGGAGAGGAGAAATCAACAGGAAAACTCTCAGAATTTAAACTTCTAGAAGCTCCAATAGATGGTGTAATAGGAAAATGAGAAACAACTACTGGAGTTGCTATAGGAGAATAATGAAAATTACCAGAATCTCCCAGTTCAATAGTAGAAGTACCCTCCTGAAGGGTCTTTTATCTTCTGATAATTTTTTCTAGATCATCTTAAGGTGTCACTAAAGGCAGTTGTGGAGTAGACCTCGTGTGTCTTCCTTTGGTAGCCACAACTAAAATAGTGGATTCGCCTCAATGGAGTCACCAGGTACAAAAATGCAATATTCAATGGTTATGATATATGATGCACCTTTAGAATCAAAACCTTGTTGTCGTTCTATCTTAGGGAAAATATTCAATTCATACCCAGCAACGACACCATGAATGTTAGCACTAGAATTCGCCTATGGATTGCGACAGAGATAATCCCAGTACCCATAAATTTTATGTCATAATGAATAAATTTAAGGGGATCTAATGGACGCAGACTCGGGATAATATCTCTTTAACTCAGAAAAATGGGTTGATATGTGAGAACAAGTGAGGTCTTGATCTAACTTCAGTCAGTAAGTTGTAGTAAGTGTGATTAGGGTGAAGAACTTGAGGAGAAAATGTAGAGGTATGCTATGGACATTCGGTCTTCCAGCAGCCTAAGGAGGAAAAGATTCAAATACAAGATCCTCTTGAATCCAAAACTTCAGGAAACTGAAAACTCCATAACAATATTACAATCAAACATACATTACAATACAATTACCACAACTCGATTGGATCATCCATGCCCGAGTCTTTAGTATCAAAATAAAAATAGATGAAAAGAAAGTTGATTGTCATTAAACAAGAAGTCTCAAATGGAAACACATAACCAGAGAACCAGAGGCTTCATTAAAACTTTACAAATCGGGAGCTTAGCTCAACCATCGACCATAAAAAAATATCAAAATTAACTATTTATACTCAAAACAACTCGATCCCGCTAGGGGCACACTCTAGTCACTGCATTCAAGTCTCGACGTCTACATCTTCTTCTGTCAATATGCACTTGAATTATTCTATCAGACGCAAGATCAGATCAGTATGGGTATTGCAGAAAAATCCATTGATAGGGGAACTTTATGTTGACAATCTGTATCCACAGCCAGCTTTTCTATGCTTTCCATGCATTTTGTGAGTCTATGTTGTGCTCCAAGCTAAAGCCTCTGAGTCATGAAATCATGACTTCTCATATCATGTGCCACACGTCCCCTTGAATCAGACATCCAAGATGAATATCATCATTTTGGGACTTAGGGTCTTCGACATTTCGGAACTTGGGAAGTCTGCACATTCCTCACTTCAGCTTTCCCGAAATGACTTTCTCCACAATTTAGATATGGTGCCACGCATCCTGTTGGATCGGATGGCTCCTGCTGATTTTGGATTTATGGGGTTCAAATATTTTACAAATAACTTCAACAACACTCTGAACTCCTGATTTCCACAACTATTATCTGCCATCGATCTCTGAACTTTGAAATGAAAATTCCTTCGCCAAACTGAAGTTGCTCTCTTTCTTGATTTGAGTCCATATCAAACCTATAATAACCTAAATTATTTAATTCCAAAATTTCGTACAATTAAACATGTAATTCCTTTCAATTCGTAATATTTCATTAATCATTGTGAAATCATGTAATATTCAGAAAAAACAATTAAGGTTAACCACAACATGAAATAGATTACATATTCATCCACCTAACTTAGCAATTTCATAAATAAAATACCTACTTCTGATGCTAAATCCCGCTGCTCCGTTGGTCCAATGCTGAACTTGAAACTGTGTCAAACACTGCCCAAAACTGATTTTTCCTCCCTACCAGCTAGGAGCAGCCTGTCTGGCTCCCTAGATACAGGATATTGTAAGGATATCCTGGCCCCCATGCCCAAAACTCCCAGCAAACCGGTGCCCCCTGCTTCTGATTCACCAAAATCAAACTCCTCACACCAGAGATCTCCACAGAAAATCCCCCACAGAAATATATCCCTCCTCCTCCTCCAATTTTACTTAATAATCCCTAAGCATATATTCAACTAGGGTTGTTACATACACCCACCCTTCAGGAAACTTTGTCTCGAAGTTAAGGTATCTCATCGTACAAAGGAAAAGAAACATGGTTCACACATTCATAACAATTAACCGACACTATCAGTAAGTAAGTCAAGAAAAATCATACATTCTAGTGTATATGTACAAGAAATGCATGTGTATCTAGTACATACAAGTCCCGTGCATGTACTAATAATCACAAACTATCATCCTTTAGTAATTTATGTATGCATCCAATCCAATCAACAAGACTAGTCTTTTATAAAAGACAATAAACCAATCAAATGTTTGAGAAATCCTTTAATTACAATTATCCGGTTCAACAATCTTATTTAGACAACTGTGGTTTAGTTACGTAATTATGAATATTCATATATACACATTTTATTTTTTTAGAAGGGAAAACATTAAATTTCCTCATCAGACAAATCTCCATACTTTCTCAACTATTTCTACTCATCCTTCCTCCCTAACTTACTTCCATCTCCATTCCTATCCTTCCTCTATTGGACTATCTTGGAGCGTCAAGTATATTGACCTAACTCCAAATAGAACCCATAAGCAGAAGTGTCACTATCTTGACCAAGCTTCCCCAGCAGGCAAATGACAGTCATCATCACACGTCTTGGGGAGCGTGAGATAACACTATCCTCCCATGACTTCAGATTTCGGAGGATACACAGTGGTAAATGCCTCCACCCCTCCTAATCATAACTAGGGTACACAGCCTACAATGGAATATACAGTGGCACCGTGTTGCTGGGAGTTTTGTCATTGTTTATTCAGTTTTGGGCAGTGTCATCACCTGAAACCCTACACTGGTCCACATATCATAGCAATGCATCCAAACCAATATAATTTGACATACAATATTCATACCATAATGTTTCTCGACTAGTGGTCATGATATCCACTTTCATCATCATTATCCCTTATCTATTTCATATCCCATAACCTGCATATTAGTCTGTAACACAAACTCATACATTTCTAAGCATTATCATCATGTAATTGCATACCATCATCATTTCAATTCGGTATCCATGTACCAACAACTTAACATCAATGTTTTCAAGTTAGAAATAGATCCCATAATATCCCATTATTCAATTTTGACACCCATTCATAAGATTATCATTTACCAAAATAGATTGCATCATATCCAACATCATTCTAATAACATTTAAACATTCATAAAAAAATTCATTCTCACAATATGTCACATCATATACATCATCATCAATAAAATTTAAACATTCATAAATGTTCATACATCTTAAAGTTTAACTATGAATAGAAAATAAAGTATATAGGCCTCAGGTAATCCTGTTTGTCTAAGTCAAAAGGTGGTGTTACATACACCCAACCTTCGAGAAACATATTCTCGAGGTGGTCAAAAAAGTGACGGATAGTCTCGTCGTAGTGTCTCGGTGTCTTCCCAAGTAACAGATCATGAACTATACTTGTCCCACTGGACCTTAACTTGGTCTACCAGACAGTTCCTGAGCTGTCGGACTCGACGGTCCAATATGCTAATGGTTCTACTGTGAGAGTTTCCACGTCCAATACCTGCAATTCCTTCCAATTTAGTGTATGTGATTCATCAACAACATAATGACGTAAAACAGATACATGAAATACATTATGAGTTTTATGCAAGTGGGGTGGCAGTACGAGACGATAGGCAATGGGTCCAATTTTCTCTTGGATTCTTAACAGTCCTATAAATCGAGGTGACAACTTTGTCCCCTTCCAAAACTGTACGATACTCTTATTAGGCCTGATATGAATGAAAACCTGGTCTCCCACTTCATAACTTCGGTCAGTCATGTGTGCATCCGCATAACTTTCCTGCCTATCATGTGATTCCTTTAGTCTCTGCCTAATCTGAATCACATGTTCCTCCATCTCTTGAATCAATTCTGGCCCAACTGTTACTCGGTATTCTAGTTTATCCCAACTCAACGATGTTCTGCATGGCCTTCCATATAAAGCTTCGTAGGGTGGCATTCCGATGGAGCTATGAAAACTGTTATTGTAGGAAAACTCGACCAAAGGTAGGTACTTCTCCCACTGGGTTTGATTATCCATGACATACATCCTAAGCATGTCTTCCATGACTAGATTTACTCTCTCAGTTTGCCCATTTGTTTCAAGATGATAATTTGTTCTTAAGTTTAACTAAGTCCCCAACGCTGACTGCAAACTTGTCCAAAACCTAGAAGTGAATCAGGAGTCCCTATCTGAAATGATCTTCTTATGTATCCCGTGCAAACGGATAACCTCGTTTACAAACACACGTGCCACATCAGTGACATCGTAAGTGTCTCTAATTGGAATAAAATGAGCACTCTTGGTTAACTTATCCAGTATCACAAGAATGGAATTGTGTCTATGAGATGTGAGCGGTAACCCCACAACAAAATCCATAGAGATGTCTTCCCACTTGGACATAGGAACATCATGTGGTTGTAGGAGGCCTACCGGGTGATGGTGGTCGGCTTTCACTTGTTGACACTCTAGGCACTTGGCGACGAAATGGACTACATCGTGCTTCATGCCTACCCAGACGAAGAGCTTCCTCATGTCTGCGTACATCTTCTTCACACCCGGATGCGCACAATAAAGTTCTCTATGGGATTCCTTCAGTATGATGCTTCGAATATCCCCATTCTCAGGGATGTACATCCTTCCTTGATATCTTAACAGTCCATCTACTTCCAGACTATATCCTTCATACTTTGGATCTAACTGCCTCTTGCTCTAGAGGTTTGAAGTAACCTCTAAATACCAACTGTCTCCTTGGAGTTGCGTCAACACATGTTCCCTCAGATTGACTTTTAAGGGTATCAAGGAGAACACACGTGGTCTCCTACTCAAGGCATCTACGACCACATTTTCATTTCCCTTGATGTACAAAATACCAAAATCGTACTCACTCATAAACTCACTCCATCGCCTTTGCCTAGCATTCAGATATCTTTGAGTGAAGAGATGTTTTAAACTTTGATGGTCCGTTTTGAGCTCAAATTTTCACCCTACAAGATAGTGCCTCCAAAGTTTTAGAGCTAGCATTACCGCTGCCAACTCTAAATCATGAGTCGCGTATAGCTCTTTGTGTTTCTTCAACTTCCTTGACGCATAAGCTATCACTCCTCCATCCTACATTAGCACGGCCCCTAACCCTTTCTTCGAGGCATCCATGCAAACTATGAAGTCCTTTTCCATATCCGGCACTCATAAAATTGGCGCACTAGTTAGTAACCTCTTAAGCTCAATGAATGCACTATCAAACTCTTCTATGCATTCATACCTGACCCCCTTGTGCTGCAAGGTGGTGATGGGTTTCTCTATTTTGGAGAATCCCTCCACAAATATCCGATAATAACCTACTAGCCCCATGAATCTTCTCACCTCATGGGCATTTTTCGGCACTGGCCACTCCATAATGGCCTTTACCTTTTCTGGGTCTACAAAGATTCCTTCACCAGAAATGATATGACCTAAATAGTGGATCTCTTTCTAAAAGAAGGAACATTTCAACAACTTCCCATACAATTTGTTCTCTCTAAGGCAATACAACAATACTCGTAAGTGTTCCTCATGTTCTCTTTCGTTCTTGGAATAGATGAGGATGTCATCTAGAAATACTTGTACAAAACGGTCTAAGTACTTCCGGAATACACCATTCATGAGGCTCATGAATATTGTTGGTGCATTGGTCAATCCAAAAGGTATTACGACAAACTCGTAATGTCCAAACTGAGTTCGAAAGGCAGTTTTTGGGATATCGCCTTCCTTAATCCTTAACTGATGATACCCTAATCACAAATTGATCTTTGAGAATACCGCTGCTCCTTTCATCTAATCAAAGAGGTCATCTATTCGTGGCATCGAGTACCTATTTTTCACTGTAGCACGGTTCAAGTCCCTGTAGTCTATACACAGTCATAAGGATCCATCCTTCTTCTTTACAAAAATTACTGGTGCACCCCAAGGTGAAATATTGGACCTTATTAGACCTAAGTCCAGTAACTCTTTCAACTGCATTTGTAATTCACAAAGTTCCAGCGTTTTCATCCGATACGGAGTCTTGGAAATTGGTTCTACACCATTTTTTATCTCAATAGTAAAATCAAGCTCCCTCTCAGGAGGTAACCCTGGTAACTCGTTCAGAAAAACATCCTTAAATTCTGATAGTACTGGGTACTAATCCAATGAGGGTCCCTTCCTTTCATTCATTGCTTCCACTACATATAGTCGACACCCTTGTCTCAAGCATCGATTAACCTTCATAGTTGAGATAAACCATAATGACACTTTTCTCCGTACACCCTGGATCTCTACTGGCCTTCCTTCGTCGTCTACACATAGCACCCTTTTTGCGAAACAATCTACCAAATCTCAGTGAGCTGCTAACCAATCCATTCCAATGATTAGGTCATATGCCCCGAGAGCAGTGATGTATACCTTGAACCTGGTAGTACACACTCCCAGGTCTACTATACAATTATCAACACTAGGTCCTACCGGTTTTTTTTCCCCCGAAGCCATCTCGACTTGTTTAAAGTCATCGTGCTCATAGGCTACCAACCCACTCTTTTCTAATGCAGATGGTGAAATGAAACTATTTTCCGCACCAAAATCAAATAAAATCTTAACATTGATATGATTTAGCGTACCTCATGACTCCACCACTGTGGATTGATGTTCAACCTGGCAATTATTAACCGCTACGTAAATCCGGTGGCTGCTACTTGCTCTTCCCATCGGTGCCTTTCCTTCTCTATGCACAAACCCTGATTGTAACTCTGGGCAGTCACGCTGGTAATGGGGTCCTCCACACCCCCAACAGGTAACACGAGATTGAACCTATGCATTGTTATGTGACTATCTCTGAAATGCGTTCCTTCCCCTGGACCCCTGCCCCTACAAGTTGTTCCCTGATATGGTCGTGGACCTGTCTGCATCATTGGCGATGAACGAGATGTTGCGCTCGTTGCCATTGAAATCCTTGCGGATACTATCCTTGGCGCGACTCTATTACCATATGGAAGTGGCCTTGAGCCCCCTCCCCTAGGAAATTTCCTAGGGGCCTTCCCAACAAATCCAGGACGGTGCGGAAATGTCGGTCTTGTACCCCTGGTTAATTTCATGTGTTCCTCCGCATAACGTGCATTTTCCACAGCTTCCTCTACCGAAGACGGTTTCCACATCTGCACCATAGCTCTTATCTTAGGGTTCAATCCATAGATGAAGTGCTCTGCCTGTCATTGGTCATTATCCATATACGAAACATATTTGACCAATTCCATAAATCTGGTCTCATATTCTTCTACAGATCTGTTTCCCTGTACTAAGGCATGAAATGCCCCTACCTGTTGTTCCTCATAATAAGCTGGCAGATATTTCCTTCAGAACCTCTCCTCGAAAAGTTCCCAAGATACTGTGTCTAGGGTAAGGTGCAGTTGTCTTTCCAGGTTGCCCCACTAGTTCAAGGCGTTGTCTCTTAACTGAAAATTTGTGATCTTCGCCTTTGAGTTGGACACATAGTCCCTTAAGGAAAAACACCTTGTCATGCCTTCCAACCATGCTTCTGCGCGTTCACTGGCATGACCCCCGACAAACTCTGGAAGTTTGATCTTCTACAATTCTCGCATGATGTATTTGGGTGGAGGTCCTCCCCCTGAATCCCTTGACGCTTCTGGATTACCCATTCCAGACGGTAGGGGTTCCACTTCGGTCCTTGCTAGTTGTCGCCCCTTTAAAGTCTCATTAATGGCCTCCAACGAGCATAGTATGAGAGCTAGTTCGGGCGATGGTGGTGACGATGCTAGTGGTGTTGGCGGTGCCTACGATGACGCTCCTCTGCCTTGAATCCATCAAGTCCTAACCATCCTGTATTATTTAACCCGCATCAACCAAATTTGTCAGGGTGAGTTCAAGGATGTTTCAAATTGGTGCTACTTAAACTAGAAACAAGGTTAGGTGTAAGTTTTTCTTTACTTGTCTGTAAATAGATGTTACTCTCTTTAGGGGGTTGGTTGGGTTAGGATTAGGATTAGGATTAAAAGTCTAAGATTGATTTCTTCACCTAAGAAAACTATTGACTCCCTTGCCCGGTAGCTATGCTAGCCTTGCGCCATACTCACCAATTCCTCTTGCTTACTCTCCTAGTGTGTATGTCACCTCCTTCCTGCTTGTCCTAGTCTAAGTCCTTTAAAATTTTCTCTTGCATCTAAATATCCTCCGATGCTTGACTCGTGAGATTTCCTTGGTGCGTTGTACATATGCATTGAATTGCATGTCTCGGTGGCTGCAAGTGTGAGTCTTTAAGGATTGTAGAGTGGCTTTCAAGCATTGGAGCTTAGTGCTTGGCTTTGACTGGTGGAATGGAATCAAAGGGCTCGACGATTGGCTTGATGAATTGTGTGTAAGGTCTCGTGAGCCTGATGCTTGGATAATCGAAGTTTATACTTCGGAATACACTCTGTTACCATTAATCTATTTAAGTATAAGAATTTATTTGTAAAGACTCATGAGGGCGTGTTGGTGTTAGTGCTCTTCTTAAGGCACTTCGCTTGGTGGGTGGTCTTGGGTTCAAAACCCATGGACCCTCTAATATTTTAATTAACTTTTAATGTATTTTAACTTTACACTAAATACACAATTAATTTAATTAAAATTTTAATTTTTAAAGTTAATTAACTTTAAATTAACTTAATCCACTTTAAATTAATTTAATTAAATTAACCTAAATTAACTTTACACTAAAATAATAAAAGAAAATTTAAACGAACACACACACAATTTATAAAAGAAATTTAAAATTTAAGAAAATCAAAATAATTTAGAAACAAGTGTGGGAATGCATGGATTCCATGTGCCTGCCTTGCTTCCTCTAGTGTCCTCCTGACCTAAACCTAACCCTACATGTACTCTCTCTTGAGCTCTCTTCCCCTAAAACCTTACATGAACTCTGTCGCCTCTCCATTATGCTCTTTCCCTCTCGGTAGGCTCGATGCTCATCTCTGAGCGTTGGTGCTTGGGCGATGGCTTGTGTGTTTTGTCTCTGGCGTTGGTCGTTGGTATTTGGCACTGGTGCTTGCTTCTCTTTTTTTTTTT
The DNA here is from genome assembly GCA_009831015.1 of Picea engelmannii. NCBI lineage: Eukaryota > Viridiplantae > Streptophyta > Pinopsida > Pinales > Pinaceae > Picea > Picea engelmannii. The sequence goes on along the minus strand of ML776891.1, from coordinate 1,849,468 downwards.
TTTTTATTATTCACACTATCATTCTCCTCTCCTTCTAACTCGGCACTTGGCATTGCCTTGGGATTTTATTTTTTATATAACTCAAGTTCCTATTGCACAAGCTCTTTTGGAATGTCGGAAGACAATCCAAGAGAACGACACAGCTCTGGAGCTTGCTTGTGGACCAAAATAACAAACATTAGCCCCCAAATCTCATCCTTCTCGTATTCCGCCGTGATCCTAAAAGAGGCCAAGAGATGCAGGAAGGCATGAACATCCAACCCACTGGTGGAATCTACATCCTCAATTTTCATCTCTTTTCTCCAAAATTTGGCAATCTCCCGGGCCGAATCCTTGACATCCAAGGGAACAACACCATTGTCATCATTACCAAAAATGGGGAAAATGGATTCCAAGATCAAAATGCAATCTTTTTTGTTGGGAGAAAATGGGGGCTTCTTCTTCTCTTCGGGAATTGAGCCACTCTTTGAGAAATCATAGCCCTCCAGAGCATCCATCACTAGCTTCGCTGCATCGGAAGCTTTACTGAGCGCCATGGACAATTCGTTTCGAAGGGTTTCGAGCTCTTTCATGTTGTCCATGATGTAATTTCTGAGGCCACGACCGTCAGCTTTATCACAAAGGGTTTTGATCTCAGGACGTACGTTGACAGATGAGAGGTCTTTAGTGAATGAGGAAATGGCGGGACTCGAACCAGTGACCTTTGATGTTTTTTTCTCTTCATTTTTTCCCCTGGTTCCTGGTTCTTCTGGGTTTTTTTTCTCCTTTATCTTTAGGGTTTCATACCTCGATTGCAGAACTTTATGGAGGTCGTGGTAATAATCCATCAGGTTCTTCCTTATATCGAGAGTTGACGCACTGATGTTGTCTTTGCAGAGCTGGGACAAAGACTCGTCAAAGGATTCCATCATTGACGTAATGCATTGGAGTGATTCGAACACGGGATCCGTTGCCGCCATTGGTATTTCTTTTAAAGCCAAAGAGCCAAAGGTTTTCTATTTTGGGCTTTTCTTTCTTCCGTCTGCATGATGCAGAGTGTGGAAGGCTTTTGTTTTCTTGTCAATCTCCTCAACCTCAATCTTTCCTCTTAATGTCACGCTCCCTCGACCCATTATATATGCTGCTAAGATCCCAAAGTTACCCATAATTATTCCACCAATAGACAAGTCTGGTACATGCATGTATTCCATCAGTTCATAAATCGTGGCATCATGATTATGAATAAAAGCGATCATTGCATCTGTAACCTCTCCAATATTATGAGGAGGTATATAGGTTTCCATGCCAATAGCTATTCCAGTAGCACCGTTTAGTAGGGGAGGCTCCTTAGTGGCTTTTCACTTGGGCGTTATGTTCTAGTTGTATGCGCAGTGGAAGCGGATTTGCATGTGGCTGCTGGGATTCGAGTCGTGGTTGTTGGTGAGCATTTGAAATTTTGTTTTCAAGTGTTTTTATCCTTAAAGTTTGTGTCAATTAAGGGCAATGATGGTAGAGCATTCATGCAGGTTTTAGGTTATGGTTGGGCAGGTCTGTTGTGCAAATATCTAGTACAACCAACACATATGTGGTGGCCTTCCAATCTGGTACAGGTTTCTCTGTTTAGGTAAGATGGATGCATCTTTGACATGTATGTGCCTATGAGTTTCAAGTAGTAATGGCACGTAAGGAGCACTTTGTGGTTTCATTAATGGCATGTGATGCACATAGGTAGTGTTTGTTGGCCCGATATATGAAGTATCTCTCGGTGTTGAGATCAGACTTGGAGATCGGCCCTTGCATAATCGTAGATTGGCCTTTGAGCCTAATCTTTTTTTTTCTTTAATTAATTTCTCTTTTTATTATTATTATTATTATTATTATATATATATATATATATATATATATATATATACTTTACTTGAAATGTTTATTTATAAACCTGTTTAGAAATTCCTGGCAGACTATGTATATATATATATAGGTTTGTTTATTCGAAACAAGTGTTTAAATTTATTTAACACTTCAATTAGTATATTATTATGCCTTATTACATTCTTAATATGCAATAGATCCGTGTTTTAAAAAAATTGTGTTTGACTTGCAGGTTAGGTGGAGCTGGAGCTTGTGGCTTGGCCCTCAGGCCCAAATTTATATTTACCCTTATATATATTTATTTAGGGATTTACTATAACTAAATAGGAGTGTTTAAATTTCTGGGTGGGGTTTATTTAAATTTTTGGGTGGGTAGGTAGGCCCTTGGCTCCAGATTTTGAACCAGGGCTCTGATACCATGTGTAATAACCTAAATTATTTAATTCCAAAATTCCGTACAATTAAACATGTAATTCCTTTCAATTCGTAATATTTCATTAATCATCGTGAAAGCATGTAATATTCAGAAAAAAAAAATTAAGGTTAACCACAACATGAAATAGATTACATATTCATCCACCTAACTTAGCAATTTCATAAATAAAAATACCTTCTTTTGATGCTAAATCATGTTGCTTCGTTGGTCCAATGTTGAAGTTGAAACTGTGTCAAACACTGCCCAAAACTGAGTTTTCCTCCCTGCCAGCTAGGATCAGCCTGTCTGGCTCCCTAGCTCCAAGATACCGTAAGGATATCCTGGCCCCCGTGCCCAAAACCCCCAGCAAACCGGTGCCCCATGCTTCTGATTCACCAAAATCCACCAAAATAAAAATCCTCACACCAGAGATCTCCATAGAAAATCCCCCGCATACATATATCCCTCCTCCAAATGCCTCTTTCTCCCCCCCAAAAGAATACCTATCCCCCGTAAGACTCTTCCCGTCATATTCCTCCTTCACCAACTCTCCCCCCTTCATTAATTTCCTTATCCCTTTATTTATTATCTTATCCCCCTATTTATTATCTTATCCCCTTATATTTATTATCTTATCCCCTTATNCCCCCCCCGCGTATACGTAAATCCTTATTACATTAAATTATTAACCCCCTTTAATTCTTTACTCAATTAATTAATAAGTCAATTAATAATTAATTAATCATTGACAGATATGGACAAATAATTAATAATAATTAATTAGTTAATATTATTTAAGAAATGATTATTTTTTAACTAACATATTAGGACAATCAGATTATCAAATTAATTTTACTTAATAATTTCTAAGCATATATTCAACTAGGGTTGTTACAAAACCGCTCTAAGTGTTGCGCTTGTGCTCACTGTTGTGGCCTGTGTAAATAATTACTTGGATGACTTGTTGAGGAATTGGGAAAGAAAAAGGATCAATGACAGAGGTAGAGAGGGAAGTGATTAACCTAGAGAAAACAAAATCTTGGGTCAATACTTCTCAAAAAGTATTACTCAAAACAAAAGGTCGCTCAAACGATCGAGGACAAAAACAGAGCAAATTACAAGCCGAAAGGGGAAAAACTTAAGGTTTGGTTTGCGAAAAGGAGAAAGGAAAGGAAAAACTACATACCTAAGTAGAAACTACCAACCCACAAGACTCTGACAAGTTTGTGTGATAAAAACCTCCACAAGCCCCATTACCACCGCAAGACACCATAATTCAACCCCAACCCACTTCACCTGAGACCATGTTGTTGGATTTCCCCGACTCGCCTGAGAATGTACCAGAATTCATTACCCTGACCCCTGAAGCATCGACCCAGACAACCACTCCATTCGTACCCACTCATGACACTCTAGCCTCGACGAAGAGTCAAATTGTCCTGATATTACAAGTCCCAAGCCCTTTGATCCCTCTCTCTACAGTCAATGTTTAAATTCCCATCAACAGAAGTGAAACTTCAAAAGTTTTGTTACAGAAAGAGGCAGAAATGTAGATGGTTTATAAGGAACCTGAAGCTACATCAGGGAAAAGTGAAACATCTTTGCAAGAACAATTGGAGCTAGTCTTCCAGAACCCATAGCTATCCGCAGAACTGGTGCATCTTTTCCTAGCCAACACAAAAACATTTCCTCTGTTTCCAGTGGAATTGAAGGCTAGACTTGCACATCAACTGCAAGTTCCATCCCTAGGAGAAGAAGAGGTAGATACATGCTCCACACAATCGGTGCCTAGTGGAATCCCACTACAAGTCCGAGTACAGATCGATGTTTCTCCTTCATCGAGTGAGTGAGCTCAGTTACCAACAGCGCAGCTAGTAGGCATAATCAGAGCCTCGACTGAGAAATTGAAGCAGAGGATCCAACAAGATGAAAGACAAGAAGAATTCTAGAAATAATAAAGACTCCTTGCGCAAACACAATGAACGCAAGAGGAACACTCAAAGTTTCAGGAAGAACAAAAAGTGGAAAAAGTCAAGGAAAAATGCTTAGAGGATTGGATGACGGTCAGGAAGACATCGCCTCAGCTACTAGAGTCTAGCACAACAAGTGAGCTTGTGGAGCAGATCAAGTTAATTCATGTAGCCTAGAAAGAACTGGTAGAAAGAGCAAATAATCTTGAGGCACAGTTGTGATACAGTAAGAAATAAGATGAAATGCAACCCAAGAAGCTATGAGAGTAAATGGAGAATATCATCTTGGAAGGGAACAATGCAAGAGTAACCTTGCACAAATGGACTACAGAATGCACAAAGATCTTTAGAGAAGTTAGTGATTGGATGGGAATAATTTCAAGGTGCAACCACACATTGGAGGACTTACGTTTGAAGATCCAATCACTCAATGAAGAAGTAGCCGACACCCTGCATCCACTGGAACAACAAGAAAAATTCGACAAAATCCAACAAGCAGACAATGAGTTAAATGAATTTTATGAAGTCCAAACAGTTTCTAAGAAAGAACTATTAGAGTTTCAACTTGCAGTTCAGAAAACATACCTATAGATGCATCAATTCGATGCCATTGTTGACTCATAATGGAACTCCTTAGTTGCGTCAAATCAAAAAGAGTGCATCACAAACACCATTCAACAGTTTGTTGTTGAATCTTCATTGCTTGCCAGAAAGTGGCAGGAAAAAGTGGATAGCTTTAAAGAGGTCAGGAAGAGAGCCCTCAAACTCATGCCTAAGTTGGGCCCTTCGTTTGAAGAAGAGAAAGCATAAACAAACCAAGATGGAAATAAAAACAACTCAGAACTAGAAGGCAAGGAAGAACAACAAGCTAACCCAGAGACCACAAAAGAACTGAAGAATTGACTCGGGGCAAGTCAAGGATTGTAGTCAGATCTTGTTGAGCCCTTCATTTTGTTGAATATAAGTTGTGCACGACACATTGAATCTTAATTTTGGAGAATGGAATTTGTGCAATCTGTTGAGGAGCTAGACAGTGGACAAAAGAAAGAAACAAAAGGTGGTTGGAAGGAGAGTGAAACATCATTTTGAGGAAGTAAGTTGCAACAAGATCAATAAAAGAAAGATCTCTCGGGTTCTCAACCAACAAATCTAAAGATTGAATTATATATATGAGACCAATGTGATTGTAATGGCTAATGAATGGATAATGAAGGGTTAATGAATGACTTGTAGTGTTGTTGTTTTCTAGTATGTTAGTCCAAAGATATTACTTTTATTTTTGTTAGTATTGATGTTGTGACGAGAGTCACTGATGTAATGGGCCAATACTATAGCATAACTAATATTTGGATATCTGGGTAAGAACCAGATGAACAATGTATCAGAGTTTGGTATCGTTAATAAAATCAGAGGCCTAAATTTTGAGTATACATCTTGTGTATCTAGTCTGAATGCATGAATGGAATGTTGTTATGTATTATCTTTATGTCGTATATACTTAAATGCTTCTTTATGAATGGAAACACAACTATGTTTATTTATTCGTAGTTAGTAATTCCTCAGAACTATTACAAGTTTATTTTATCATGTGAAAAATTACAGTGAGTCTTGATAACTTAGAGGTTTGTCTACGTATTCTCCTTACCCTTCCATCTCTTTCATGTCTCAGTTGCACTTTGGGTGAGAATTATTCCCTCCCAGGAAGATGAAAATGCTAGTGCTCTAGACTACTTCAGTACCTATTGTTGGTACCTAAGAAGGACCTTGGTCTAAACACTTTTGCGCCAACAACCAACTTCAATTAACTGGTTGTTTTCTTTCTTCTATGTTTCTCTCTTTATACAATTTTTTTGTTGTTTTTCTATTTCTAAAAAGGCGCACTATCATCCTTTGTTCTTTCTTCTCTCACTTGCTTGCTTTATGATTCTGTTTGTGCATTGTCTTCATCCTACGTGATTTCCTTCCTTCTGCGCCCTTACTTTAACCTTATGTTTTTTGTCCCAAAAGTTCATCCAAAACTGCCTCTCCAACAGGCCCCCAACACTCACTTGTGGCTCGTCCTGAACCACTCAGGTATGTTTCCTATTCTTCCACTCTGCAATGAATTGTTGTGTGGAAGCCTTAGTAGCCTATACCTCTATGACAATGGTGGATTCTTTTTTTGTGATCTCCTCTATGGCCTGCATGGTCAATTATTGAAGTTTGTTATTTGTGTTGACCGCGACCTGTTTGACCTTCCCCTGTACAGTAGTGTTGACGGGCGAAAATGATCGTCCATCAATTGGAAGAACGAGTCCAGTCTGGGGTTGTCTAAATAACTCAATCCGTTTGGTATAACTTGTTCTGATGGGTTTAATGGCTTCATTGGCCAATCTAAAAGTCCTAGAAGAAACAAATAAAAGAAATAAAAGAGCTAACTATTAAATAACCACTTAATATGTATATGTACATATATATATATATATATATATATATATATAACTATTGTAGACAATATTTAAACAACAGATCTACCTATCTTATTTAAGTGCATGATATACAAGTTGCGAGTTTTAATCTAAACTCATGAAAATCTATGTGAAGATGGTTGCTTTAACAAAAACAGATAAAGAAAGAACATAAGCTATTTTTGTTTTCTCTTTATTAATCTAAGATTAAATAGAAAAATATAATACGAAACAGGAGTATGTGGATGGTCAAAGCCAGACCATATATTAGAGTTTTGAAGACAAACAAACGACAAAAAGAAATAAACTAACCTATTAATGAGTTAATCGACGTGCATCCAATATCTGTATGATTATAGAATGTCCAGCCAACATGTCCAAGACATAAACCTCCAATGAACCTTGAAATTGTTCGGAATAAATGCAAAACAATATATTGACTGTTGAATTTTAATGACAGAACGATGAGATGCAATTAATCACTGTGATATTTTTGATTGCAAGCAATTACATTTAAGATAAATCTAACTGTAACAACATGCTTTTAATCATTCAACAAAATTAAAGAAAAATCTTATCATTTGGGTTGAACGAATGATCACTCTTTTTAATATCTGAAGCATCAAAATGTGGACGATATTTTAAAGAAATTTTCCCAATGCCATAATAAATTGTGAAGACAAAAGCTATCAAATTTCTTTATCAAGATAAACAAACCATAAACGAAAACAACATTTACAGAGAGCTAAAGCCGAAATTTAAATATATGTTTCATCCAAATTCATGAATAAATTGTCCACCTTCAGCCCCAGGCCAAGATGTCTTCATTACAAAAAATATGAGTTTTTAAAGGGTTTAGAAAAGCTAATTGTCTTATCTTGTAAGATAAGATTAAATTTCCACAATGATTTGTTGGTTACAAAATAGAGGGGAATATAACCACTCCATATCACACTAAATCTCTAAAAACTAAAAGATTGTTTTCCTATTTACACAAAAAATGAGCCACCGATATGGCTAATGAGCCAAAAACGCTTCATATCATTTGGTCACCATAAACTGCTAGATATCCTGAAAGAAAAGGATGAAATAAAGAAATTCAGACATAGATTTAACCAATATGTTCTAAATTTTGAATAAGAATAGACTGGCTACAAAATCTTCTGATTCTATAGCTAGTCTTATTTTAGCAACGAAATCTAATTTATTCTATAAACAAAGATGTAACACAATTTAAGATAAAAAAAAATATTTACCTTTAACTGGAAAATCAATTCGATTTACAGGATGTCAGAATTGACCACTGTCATTACACTCTCGACATTCTTCACTATTATGTTCCCATTCATTTTCAAACGTTTGCCTTATCTCTGAACAATGGACTTTAGCCTATGATTTCATCCGTTAGTGAGTCGACTTGAACAGTGAGGGTTTTGATTTGCGATTGTAAAATGGGTATGTCTGTATAATACTTATCAATCCAGAACAAACAAATTTCACATTGTGAATCTGTGACAGTCATTTGAGAATACCCACGGTCGTGTGCCGGAATGTCTCCACTGTTGCCTATGGGTTTCTTATCAAACTTGATACCTGGAAATCCTTGACTTTGCTTCAGGTAGGGTGGCAAATTATCTACGAAATTGTAAGCTTGGTCGAGAGCTGGTTTGAGGTAAGGAGGGTCTTCTTCAGCCAAGAACCTCTTGATCTATGAATCTGAGCTCTCATGGATCTATATCATTTTGATCAAGCTCACATGAGAGTTTGGTTTATTTCGTAGTTTCCTTGAGATCAACCTACCTACCCTTTTATTTTTAAAACCTAAATCGATGTCACCTTTAGATGGTTTGCATGTAATCCTATTTACGTTCCTAGTAGAGGCATTAGGATGTGCGTTTTGTTCATGGCTCTGCACAACAAATTTTTGGTCAAGTATAGGCTCACTGAGGGTGGTCGTAACATAGGCCTTTGTAGATGAAGGAACCACTCTGGCAGGGACTATGGTTTCCTCTATCATGGGTTTGTCAACCTCTACAGTATTGGAGTTAACAAAACCATTTTGGGTTAGGAAGGAGCTCCAATCATCATTTTGTAACTTCAATTGATGTACCAACAATATCTTTATCAAACCATGGTGAAACAATCTTGAATTCAAACGTTGTCTCTTATACCTTTTCACCATTTTATACAGGCTTCTCCACAGGTAATAGGGCATGTTTAACTGAAACTCGATGAAATTCATCAACAAACATATGTGATATAGAAAAAAAAAACCAAAGCAGCCTTGGCATGTCACGAATTGTCTCAGGATTGCTAGCAAACCATGCCATCGAGTTTTCAACAAGGACACAAGCATACCTTTATCACAACAGTTGATTTTCCTAGATGTGAAGAACAGGCTCCACGGAACCTCCTCGACCTTGGCATTCTTAAACCATTTCTACCTGCTCAAAGGAAGACCTGTTGCTTGACCTAAACATTCCTCTAAGACCTCGACCTGAATGTTTCCTACCTTGGCTCGGCATCCGTCAAAAGAAAGGGAAAATTCCTGAGTGGTTCGCAAGTTAAAACCCTGTAATTTCTCAAGAAAAACAAGCTAGCCTTGACCCTCGAGATCCTCGCTTGCATCATCACACAGGAGCAGGGTTTGAGAGCCATTAGGTTCAATCCTAACGACCAAGGCCATGGGGATTCGAAAGGAAGACAATAAAACACAGTGAGTATGGAAGGTTTCTAGGAGAAGACCAGAGCGATATTCCAGACCCAAAACTCATCAATACCCTAGCGCATATGAACAAAGGTTCTTCAATACCAAATGAAAGGTGTTTTTTGAAATGAATGCCAGGAGTACATGTGAAACCCGAGACTTAGCTCAAAGTGATGGGCTTATTGTTTTCATACTGCCACCTCCCACAGGGTACAAGCCATGACCAGGTGCATTAAAACTTTATCATTGCGCAACAAGGTGGGTTTGGTTTCTAAAGTTCAGGAGAGGAAAAAATTTATAAACCAAAATGTAATGACAAGGATAGGCATGACCAAGAGCCAAAAAATATATATATCATGGTTTAAATCAAATGGATCATTGGTGATTCAAATAACAACCCAAAGGATGCTTCACATTTGAGGAGTCAATAAAGAAGATGAGCTTCATAGCAGGAAACAAAAATATTTATTAACAAAAACTGTAGATCCATCCACCTTTCATAAGATTTAGATAAAGTGGTAATACAATCATAGGTTTTAATGCTTCATTCATGCTTTCATTCATGAACGAAGCATGAAAAAGAAAATACTAGGAATAACCGAAAGATCACATTTGTAGTTTCAAAAATTGCTTATGAAGAACAATAATCGTATGACCCCGGGTAGGTAGCTACATAATTTATTATTTGATGCTTTAAAGAGTTGAAAATATGTAGGGCTTCCAACAATGGCGACTTGTTGGGAGAAGCAGTTATCTCTGTATCACTAGAAAGTTCAGGTTAAAAATGTTTGAATGATTTCAAATCAAAGAAAAACTGAAAGACATTTGAGAATCTTTGATAATCATTACGTGGTCCAGCTTAAGATATCTTTTGTTGAAAAATGAAATCTGGTGACAGACTTCACAAATGAAATCCATGATGTTTAAGTTAATGGCTTCAATGTTGTTGACAGGGCCACTGCTGCCAACAGGAATCCATATCCTCGACAGGGATGTTAATTAACCCACTCTGATGCCTCTATCCTGTCCAAGAAATTTCAAATCAGAATGAAGGATGCTTATGATCAAAAAAACATTTATCTCGGAATTTTCTTTAACCTGACATCGCTTCGCTACCAATGGGCCCGTTCAGTACCCCGACGAAGTTTTCTTGGCATCATGCATGCATTTACCCACTGTGAGAAGACCTGTTCAGTATCCCGACGGGTTTGCAAATACTTCCCACAACTCTCGGGAAAATTATTGATATAAATTATAGATATTCAAAAGAGCGCGGTGATGCTGAAAACTTCAGTCTTTGGCACATTTTTTATTTTCCGGCTCTTTTAATTTTTTCTTGCTAACCTTCATCATGGTCTGAAAATAGTTCACTAATGAAACTAATTTTTCGAGGACAGGAAGGCATCCTTGAGTTTCTTTCTTAAAAGCAGGGATAGCATAAAGAGATTTTAATGATAGTCGTGTTTTCTCCCAAATGCAAATTGAATCCAAAAATAAATTCTCAACAAAAAACCTTCTTTAACCAGTCTACGTTTTTCTTAAGAAAATATAGCAGTTGATGCTATGACAGTCCTTGAAAGTTGTTTAAATATGAAGCATTATGTTCTCCCTTTTGAAGTGGACTATAATATAGGCATGTTTGACCCAGAAGGCCAAAACAAAATTAATAATAAAAATAAAAAGGAAAAGGAAAACCAAAACAGAAAAGATATGTACAAAAGTTGTATCTAGGATTTGTCAGGCAAAATACCTCTTGAGAGCTTGGCCATTCACTGGAAAGGTGTCTGGTTGTCCCTCTAAATTCTGCAGGCGGAAAGAACTGGGACCTAGTTTTTTGGCGATTAAGAAAGGTCCCAACCACAGGTTTTGGAACTTTGTATGTTCGCCTTTCCCCTCATGAGGTTTATCCCACTTGAGGACAAGATCACCTACCTCAAAATTCCTATCCGAGGAAGAACTCAAATCAAACCATATTTTGACAATATGTTGATGTTGATCCAGTTTTTGTTTTTCTTGAGCTCTTACCTCTTCACACTTCAGCAAAGAATTAATCCGACTTTCCAAGGGAGGACAATCTTCTTTCTGAACTTTCTGGGATAGTTGCAAAGAGGGAAGCAAAACATGCAGAGGAAGAATTGCTTCCCTTCCGTAAACAAGAAAGAAAGGGGAATTAACAATAGTGATTTTCGGGGTCACCCTATCAGCCCATATTGCATTAAAAAGTGTGTTGTGCCAGTTTTTGTGGTTTTCAGAAACTGTCCTCTTGATAATCTTGATCATGTTTTTGTTTGTCGATTCCGCTAAACCATTTCCTTGGGGGTAATAGATGGCAGAATATTTCAGTTTTATCCCTTTTTATAAAGCAAAGACACTCATATCAAGGGATGAGAAATAGGAAGCATTATCGAAAACTAGACATTAGGGAATACCGAATCGAGTAATGATGTTTGAATTAAGGAAAGATATTACCTGGCTGGTGTTTACCACTTTTAATGGTGCAGCCTCGAACCATCTAGTAAAATAGTCTATTGTTGTAATGATGTATTTATGATTCTGCAAGGAGGTGGGTTTAATTGGTCCAATGATGTCAAGACCCCATTTTTGAAAAGGGAAATCCATCGAGATAGGTTGCAGCGGGAATTCTGCCTTATGTACTCTTCTAGAAGCCTTTTGACATATTACGTATTTGCGGCATAATGTATGGGCATCTTTGAAAAGCGTGGGCCAATAATACCCTGCCCTTAATACTTTGTGGGTGATAGTGTCTCCACCAAAATGCCCACCATCTTCTCCTGCATGTAACTCAGATAAGACTTTATCTACTTCATCTCTTGCTAGACAAAGCATAAGGATTTCATCAAAAAAATTACGAAATAATATACCATTAACAAGCTGGAAAGGTGCAGACTTTAATCTCAACGCTCTCCTGTTTTTTGGATCAAGGTGATGAGGAGTTGAACCATGTGTTAGATAAAACTTAATGTCATCACACCAAGAATTGGTAGGATTTTATACACAACAGATTGGACTTTGATCATGTTGATCTTCAATTAACATATCAATTTGACTTTGTTGTTCTTCAACTGAATCAACAACTAATTTACATAGACCTTGGTCTCTAACAATTTGCGTCGGGGTTATATTGAGGTCATACTCTTGTAAGTATGTGACCTAGTTTGCCCGTTTTTCACCCAGTTCTTTTTGTACTAACAAATTTCTAACAGCAGGGTAAGGAACAATGAATTTAGTTCTAGATTTCAGTAGATACGATCGAAAATGTTTTACCTCTTTAAAAACAGTGTAAGCCTGCTGATCTACAACTGGATAATTAAGCTCTGCTCCCTTAAAGGTTGAGCTCATAAAGGCAATGGGAACCTCATTGTTTTCAGCATCCTTTTGGGTTAGTATAGTGGCATAAGATCAATCAGAGGCAAACGTGTAAAGAGTGAAATCTAGTGAAAAGTCAGGGCTTATTAGGGATGGGGCCTCCACTATGGCTTTTTTGATTGATTCAAAAGCTTGAATTTATTGAGGTCCCCAATGGTATTGCACATCCTTTTTTATTAAGTTTTGTAATGGCGTCACAATTTATGAGAAACTCGGGACGAACCTCCTGACAAAATTTATCTAACCTAGAAAAGATTGCATAGATTTTTTGGAAGAGGGGGGAGGAAGTTTTGAAATAATTTGAGTCCTCTTGGGATCAATGATCATCCCTTCATTGGAGACTATGAATCCGAGATGCTTTCCTTGTTCCACTACAAAGATAGATTTTTTAGGATTTAGAGATATGTCGTACTTACGACATCGTTGTAAAATAGATCTCAGATGGGCTAAATGATCTCCCTTATTCTTGGAGAAAACAGTGACATCATCGAGATAGACCACTACAGATTGATTGATTAGACCGCGAAAAGCGATATCCATCGCTCTCTGGAAATTGGAACCAGCGTTTATAAGCCCAAAGGGCATCTTTATATAAGAATAGGTACCCCATGGAGTACGGAAAGTGGTTTTCAGCTGGTCTGGAGGAGACATGAGGACCTGGTTGTACCCTGAAAAACCGTCTAGTAGCGACAATTTTTCAGAACCAGATACCTGCTGGAGAATTTGTTCCATAGGAATAACAGGGTAGTTGTCTTTGTCAAATGCATGGTTTAAGTTTCGGAAATTAACACATAGTCGAATTTCGCCACTTTTCTTCCTCACAGGCACAAGCTTAGAAACCCATTGTGTATGCCTTACTAGGAAAATTATCTTTTCATTCAAAAGTTTGTTTAGTTCCTTCTTGACCGTTGGTTCAAGTTTTGGGTGCATCTTTCTTAACTTCTGTTGAAAAGGTTGACTCTGGGGTTTCATGGGAATGGTATGTTGTATAATGTTAGGTTCAAACATTTTTACATCATCATAAGTCCAAGAAAATACATCCTTAAATTCTTTAAATAGTTTTATAAAGGTTGATTTCTCTTGCTCGAAACATCTTGTTCCCAAATTGATGCATTGTGGATTATCTTTAGTTCCCAGATTTACTTTTTCATGGGTCAAGGAAGAACTATTCGTTTTACAATTTACTGATTTTCTGAATTTGTCATGCAAATCATAAAACTTTTCTAATCTTACCACATATTTTGGGATAGAATTTACCAGATCTGATGTCGTTTCGGGAGACCTTGGGTCCGATATTACCGTAAAATTGCAGAGGTCTTCATCATGGGTGCCTTCATCGATAAGGACACCTTGAAAAGTGTCTTCCATGTGTAGGAAATTGATGATCTGTTAATCATCATCGAATACTCTCCAAATAGTTATGTTGTTTGGGACTGATGGTCTAAACAACAACTCGATCTAAAATGCATTTGGAGAAAGGCCTTCTGTGGGAAAATTTTTGGAAGCAACATTAGCTAACAAGTCTTCCTCATAATTACTTAATATTGGAATGGATTTAATGTTAAATGCGGAAAATCTGTGCATTATATTCCATACCTCAGCTTGATAAATTTCCAGGTGTGGCGATAGGCAATGAATGGAATTTCTTACCTCCCTGACCACAATTTTTGAATTGTCGAATACCATTAAATTTTGTATTTTCAAATCTAGTGCCTTTTTGAGTCCTTGCAGAAGTGCCTCGTATTCAGCCATATGTGACACATTAGGAATAACCGTTGACTGTGTGCATGTCATGAGTTCCGACTGTTGTTCCGGGTTAGTAATGATAGAAGTTTTTTCCATGAAGTTACCAAAAAAGGTGTTCATTCCCTGCATTCGGGTGAATTAGCGGAAGCAGTAAATGGTTCATTAGTGTCATTTAAATTGGTCACGGTGAGCTTGAGTTAATGCTCACGATTGGTCTTGATTCTGTTAGGCTTTCCATTCTCTGGTAGCCACAAATGGGACCAGTCTGTCGCAAAGTATCCATGCAACTGTTCGGACCAATCCCTACTTAAAAATAAGCCATATACTTCAGGGATGTCAATGAAAATGATATCAATAATCTGGTGAACTTTAGGATTAGAGGATAATCTAATAAGGACATTTTTTAATTCACCTATCACTTTAACGCTGGTTCGATCAAGCTGAATAATTTTCAGGCTGGAAGGTTGAACTTCAGCATTGATTTTTTGGCAGACAGACCAAGGCATTACATTTGATGATGCACCAGAATCTACCATACAATTATGTACATTCCTATTGAAAATTTCGAAGGTCGATAAAAAAGGTAAGACATTTTTATGAATATTGACAGCAAAACTTTGTTGGTTTTTAGTCGCAGTCCCTGGAATTATTTTATCTACATTTGTTATACTTTTTACAGCAAGGTCTCTTTTATCCGAGAGTTCTAGTGTAGTTTTAGTAGGGACCTTTTGAGGTTTTTTAGGGCTAATTTCTGCCAATTTCGTGTTGTTCAGATTGTTGTTTTTGTTATTTTTTGCAATGTTCTAAAGCATCTTTTGCAGAAGAAAAGGGAATTTCAACAATTCATAAATAGAAATATTAACTCTAAGTTTCTTAAGGTCTTCAATCAAATCATATTCTAAACTTGGGGTTGTTGAATTCTGTTTAGTTTCAGTCTTCTTAAACTGTTTTTGGGGCGCATTATTTCCAATTTGAGAAGAGGGTTTATTTTGGGTTTTGCTTCTGGTATTGTAAGGATGAACTGTTTCAAAATTGGCTTGAAAGATACTGTCCGAAAAATGCCCAAAGATGTTGGGAGAGGGTTCATCCTCTTCCACTATTTCTTGTTCAACCATGTCTTCAGAAATCTCAGGGGGAACTAAGTTATCATGTGCTTCAAGGATTGTTTGTATAGCATATTATGGGCTTTCTAGGTTAAGGCCTTCAGAATTTAAGTTGGGTCAGTTTGAGGGAAAAGGTTTTCTAAAAGGGGGTTTGTAAGATCCTTTGCTTGAAGAAGCTTCTTCAGTTGATCTCCTTAAATCTATGACTTGATTTGTTTTTGAACGACCTTTTGTAAACTTTCCAGATCTAAACTCTCTGATTGAGTTTTGGTTTGGGGAGGTCTAGGAAGAATTTCTATTTTCTTCTTAGAAGATGGGGTAATCTTTGCCTCATTATTGATATTATCCTTTAGGCTTAGAATATCTTTCTCAATTTGTCTTGCCTCCTCGAAGGCTTCCAATAATGTTGCCTTCTTAGACCTTTTTACCCAAATTGCTATATTTTGGTGTAGAGCTTTGGTGTAGTATGCGACGATAAGATTTTCTGCAGACATTGAATCAACAGGGATTTGATTTTTTAACGTGAGAAACCTTTGATTAAAATATTTTATTTTTTCCTTAGGGTTCATCTTTAAGCTGGAGAGTTCCATGACTAAGACTTTAGGAGATTTATCATCTCTGAATTTCTCAAGGAAACAAGACTCGAATTTATCCCAAGATACAATGGTGTGGGGTTGTTGGGAAAAATACCACGTAGAGGCATTGCCTTCGAACATATATGGAAAAAGTCTACATACTACCTCTTCGTGTTCTAAGCTTCAGAGTCTAATGGATAGCATGAATTTTTTTATGTGATCCTCAGTTATTTTCTTAGAATATGGATTGAATTTAGGGATCCATTTCTTCGGATGTTTAGGCAAAGGATGTTGGGGTCCAGGTATGGCCACAACATTTTGATCGAGCTAGGGCCTGGCGGGATTGTTTCGATTTTCCATGGGCATAGGTGATGTTGGAAGTTGAAATGAAGAACTACCTTCATCAAATGATTATCCTCCCGAAGAGGAAGGGGATGAAGGAGGTGGCGAAGGTCAGATACTAGATCCTCCAACTGCAGGAGTGAGGATGCGATCTAGATCCGTAGGATTTAGGAGAAGACCAGTGCCTTCAAGTTGTTCTCTGATATAAGAGAAATATAAGGGTTGATTCAATGGCCGACCTAGTTTTTTGATACGTACCAAAGCACCATGTGCCCTTAGAAGTGATTGACAAACAATTTATTGTACGTCGGACCCTAGAGGGTTTGGTGTTACTGGCTCAGTGGTAATCTATGGATTTTCGTTAGAGGTGGTTGTTGTTTGAGAAGTAACATTGTCATCAGAATGAATTATTGTTACTATAGTGGAGTGGGCGTGTGGGGGAGGAGTCTTGCGACCTCCACGTGCCATCAATTGTGTTCAGGCCCTCCTTCTAGCACCATTTGTTGACGAGCGAAAATGATCATCTGTCAATTGGAAGAACGAGTCTGGTCCGGGGTTGTCTAAATAACCCAATACATTTGGTATAACTTTTTCTGACAGGTTTAATGGCTCCATTGTCCAATCTAAAAGTCCTAGAAGAAACAAATAAAATAGCTAACTATTAAAAACCACTTAATATGTATATGTACATAAATATATATAACTATTGTAGATAGTATTTAAACAACAGATCTACCTATCTTATTTATGTGCATGATATACAAGATGCGAGTTTTAATCTAAACTCACAAAAATCTATGTGAAGATGGATACTTTAACAAAAGAATATAAAGAAAGCACATAAGCTATTTTTGTTTTCTCTTTATTAATCTAAGATTAAATAGAAAAATATACTATGAAACAGGAGTATGTGGACGGTCAAAGCTAGACCATATATTAGAGTTTCGAATACAAACAAATGACAAAAAGAAATAAACTAACCTATTAATGAGTTAATCGACATGCATCCAACATCTATATGATTATATAATGTCCATCCAACCTGTCCAAGAGATAAACCTCCAATGAACCTTGAAACTGTTCGGAATAAATGCAAAACAACATATTGACTGTTGAATTTTAATGATAGAACGATGAGATGCAATTAGTCGTTGTGATATTTGTGATTGCAAGCAATTACATTTAAGATAAATCTAACTATAACAACATGTTTTTAATCATTCAACAAAATCAAAGAAAAATCTTATCATTTGGGTTGAACGAATGATCACTCTTTTTAATATCTGAAGCATCAAAATGTGGACGATATTTTAAAGAAATTTTCCCAATGCCATAATAAATTGTGAAGACAAAATCTATCAACAACTATTGATTTATTAGGATAAATAAACCATAAACGAAAACAACATTTACAGAGAGCTAAAGACGAAATGTAAATATATGTTCCATCCAAATTCATGAATAAATTGTCCACCTTCAGCCCCAGGCCAAGATGTATTCATTACAAAAAATACAAGTTTTTAAAGGGTTTAGAAAAGCTAATTGTCTTATCTTGTAAGATAAGATTAAATTTCCACAATGATCTGTTGATTACAAAATAGAGGGGAATATAACCACTCCATATCACACTAAATCTCTAAAAACTAAAAGATTTTGTTCCTGTTTACACAAAAAATGAGCCACCGATATGGCTAATGAGCCAAAAATGCTTCATATAATTTGGTCACCATAAACTGCCAGATATCCTAAAAGAAAAGGATGAAATAAAGAAATTCAGATATAGATTTAACCAATATCTTATAAATTTCGAATAAGAATAGACTAGCTACAAAATCTGTTGATTATGTAGCTAGTCTTATTTTAGCAATGAAATCTAATTTATTCTATAAACAAAGATGTAACACAATTTAAGATAAAAACAAATCTTTACCTTTAACTGGAAAATCAATTCGATTTATAGGATGTCAGAATTGACCACTGTCATTACACTCTCGACATTCTTCACTATTATGTTCCCAGTCGTTTTCAAACATTTTCCTTGTCTCTGAACAATGGACTTTAGCCTATGATTTTCATCTGTTAGTGAGTCGACTTGAACAGTGAGGGTTTTGATTTGCAATTGTAAAATGGGTATGTCTATATAATACTTATCAATCCAGAAAAAACAAATTTCACATTGTGAATCTATGATAGCCATTTGAGAATATCGACGGTCATGTGTCGGAACGTCTCCATTGTTGCCTATGGGTTTCTTATCAAACTTGATACCTGGAAATCCTTGATTGTGCTTCAGGTAGGGTGGAAAATTATCTATGAAATTGTAAGCCTGTTCGAGACCTAGTTTGAGGTAAGGAGGGTCTTCTTCAGCCAAGAACCTCTCGATCTCTAAATCGGAGCTCTCATGGATCTCGATCGTTTTGATCGAGCTCACATGAGAGTTTGGTTTATTTCATAGTTTCCTTGAGATCAACCTGCCTGCCATTTTATTTTTAAAACCTAAATCGATGTCACCTTTAGATGGTTTTCACGTAGGCTTGTTTATGTTCTTAGCAGAGGTGTTAGGATGGGCATGTTGTTCATGACTCTGCTCAGCAAATTTTTGGTCGAGTATAGGATCACTAAGGATGGTCGTAACACAGGCCTATGTAGATGAAGGAACTACTCTGGTAGGGACTATGGTTTCCTCTATCATGGGTTTGTCAACCTCTACAGTATTGGAGTTAACGAAACCATTTCAGGTTAGGAAGGAGTTCCAATCATCATTTTGTAAATTCAATTGATGTACCAACAGTATCTTTATCAAACCATGGTGAAACAGGCTTGAATTCAAATGTTGTCTCTTATACCTTTTCACCATTTTATACAGGCTTCTCCACAGGCAATAGGGCATGTTTAACTGAAACCCAATGAAATTCATCAAAAAACGTATGTGATATAGAAAAAAAAAACCAAAGTGGCCCTCGCATGTCATGAATTGTCTTAGGATTGATATCAAACCATGCCACTGGGTTTTCAACAAGGACACAAGCATACCTTTATCACAACAGTTGATTTTCCAAGATGTGAAGAACAGGCTCCACGGAACCTCCTCGACCTTGGCATTCTTAAACCATTTATGCCCACTCAAAGGAAGACTTATTGATTGAACTAAAAATTCATCTGTGACCTCGACCTGAATGTATCCTACCTTGGCTCGACATCCATCAAAAGAAAGGGCAAATTCCTGAGCAGTTGGCAAGTTAAAACCCTAGAATTTCTCAAGAAAAACAAGCCAGGCTTGACCCTTGAGATCCTCCTTTGCATCATCACACAGGAGTAGGTTTTGAGAGTTGTTGGGTTCAATCCTGATGACCGGGGCCATGGGGATTCAAAAGGAAGACAATAAAACACAGTGAGTATGGAAGGTTTCTAGGAGAAGACCAGAGCGATATTTCAGAACCAAAACTCATCAATACCCTAGTGTGTATGAACAGAGGTTATTCAATACCAAATGAAAGGCGTTTCTTGAAATGAATTCCAAGAGTACATGTGAAACACAAGACTTAGCTCGAAGTGATGGGCTTATCATTCTCAAAATTCCACCTCCCACAGGGTACAGGCCACGACCAGGTGCATTAAAACTTTATCATTGCACAACAAGGTGGGTTTGGTTTCTAAAGTTCAGGAGAGGAAAAAATTTATAAACAAAAATGTAATGACAAGGATAGGCATGACCAAGAGACACAAAAAATATATATCATGTTTTAAATCAAATGGATCATTGGTGATTCAAATAACAACCCAAATCATGCTTCACATTTGAGGATTAAATAAAGAAGATGAGCTTCATAGCAGGAAACAAAAATCTTTATTAACAAAAAGTGTAGAGCCATCCACCTATCATAAGATTTAGATAAAGCAGTAATACAATCATAGGTTTTAATGCTTCGTTCATTCTTTCAATCATGAACGAAGCATGAAAATGAAAATACTAGGAATAACCGAAAGATCACATTTGTAGTTTCAAAAATTTCTTATGAAGAATAATAATTGTATGACCCCAAGTAGGCAGCTACATAATTTATTATTTGATGCTTTAAAAAGTTGGAAATATGTAGGGATGCCAACAAGTAGTTGATTCTCCAATAATCTTGACCACTTCTTCTTTCCTGGGTCTAAGTCTTTGTTGAAGGACCTTATGTTGGTCCTTAAGTCTCTCCACTTCAACATATTCTTGTCGCTAATCCAATATGGCTACCATTCACTCAACTAGTGGCAATGTTGTCTCCTTCTTTATTTCCTCATTGGCCTATTCTTGAGCTTCTCGTAGTTTGGCCTCTACGACCTTCATCTCTGAGTCGCCCATGAGCTCTTCCCACACTTTGGCACTTTCTTCGCAAATTTTTTCACATTCATCTTCAAATTTCTTAATCTTGGAAACTGTTATCATTTTCATCCTCATTCTACTTTGTGCACCTTGAGTGGCATGTCGGGAATGCTCTTTAGTTGTAGATCCTAGATCTAATCCCTCAATCCCTTCATGACTTCACCAATTTTCAACAATTTTTCCTCCATAATGGCCTCTATGACTAGGGGAACTTCTGGTACTTGTTTGTATAACTTTTGGACAACAACCTACATCTTTTATACCATACCTTTTTCTTCATCCTTCTCCTTTTGTGTTTTCATTTACCTCTCCTCTGTGCCTTCTTTCATCCTCATAATTTCCTCCATTCAGCCTTCAAGATCCTTATTTTGTTGAAGGGTCATATCATATTGTGTTTGTACTTGGGCAGTTTCATTCCTCATTCTATCCAAGGCATGGTGCACAACATCTACTCAATGCCTAATTTCATGCACCAACTCTGCTTGTAGTTCCTGGAATCATTGGAGGGGTAGTCATGATACGACTATATTCAGTTGGCCCAATGTTGTAATATATTCCTACAATGTGCTTGTTGGTACCTCAAGCACATCTACCTTAATTTGTATAGTTCTATGCTCCCTTAAGAGTTGTGTTAGGGTTGTATGCACACTATCATCTGTTATCCTTGGTTCTGTGGATGGTTCATCCCCTGACTTGGGGTCTTTCACAACGCATGTTGTTTCTAGGAGTTGTTGAAGTATTCCCAATTGATTCTAGACCTTCTTTTATTGGTCCTCGTGCTTTTTTGTAGCTTCCCCCTAGATTTCCTCAGTGGAATCGCAAATTAGGTACCCAATCCAATCTATATCATCATCGGTCAAAATATAAAATGGGGATTATCGCTGTGCCTTTTCCCGCCCCTCCTGTATATTCTAGCTCTTTATATTTTCTTTTGAGATTCGTTTCAAGGAATTTTGATTGGCCAGAGTGCTTGTCTGCGTCATTTGTCCAATCCTATTCCTCCTTTCTTTTATCTTGGTATTCATCCTCTTGTGAGGACCTTGATTTGTCTGTTGGATTCTTCCAGTCATCCTCCTAGTCATTGATTAGTAAGTGCACGTCTTCGAGTGTCAACCAGTAACTGGTTGGAAACTCTTGTCGCACAAGATCCCTTTTGACTTGCACATATAGATGGTGCATTCCATCTCTAAATCATGTGGCATCCCTGTAGTAAATGACTACTTCCTCTAGAATGCACAATTTAGTCTCTACTACATTCGTAATGAGTTGAAAGTAGGTGTAAAAAGTGGCATTTGTGTCAGTCTTCCACCTCTTAAGGGTTGTGTGCCATAAGTTGGCATACCTAGCATCCAAAGAGCTATGACCGAAAGACCTCATGCACTGGAAATATGCAATCTCCTGCCACCCAATCATTGCAATGAGGATAAGTAACCACACATAGTGAAATTTCACACCCTTCTCCTGGGCCTTTGTGCAATCCTGCAAAACTTGGTTAGTGAGAAATGTTTCCCAATTCATCTGCATGCCTTCCTTGCATTTCTTTACAACTGATATGATTTTCACTAGTACCTCATCTCTGCGACATTTATGCAGCAATTTGCAAGCCAAAACCTACGTAGTAAACCTGACCTCTTTGTCACTAATTCTCTTCACATCCAGACCCCATTTTCCTCTGAATGTGTCATACTTGTATTTTATGGCCTCAGAGAGGGATTTCTCTCCCATCTTGTGGAATAGTAAGGATGGATATTTTCTTGTCTTTCTCAACTCTGTGATGCATCCAATTAGCATAGTATCAATTGAAACTGGTGGATCTAGCCAAAGTGTCCCCCCATGGACATAGTTGAGCAATACCTTGACATAGGCATTGATTTTTTTACTTCATCTGAAATGTGGAAATTCAAAAAACTTGAATATCCTGAATTTCTCCAAGCCCGACGCCCATTTCTGTGGTTCCACCCGAATGTTTTTTGTGTCAGGGTCGATCTTCATGCACAAATATCGATCCCTGACCAACTCAGATAATTTCTACATGTCAGTGATATCATGGTCCATAAATTTCAAGTTGGCCACCTTGTGGAGCATGTACTCATATCGACTAACGCCCTTCGGGATTAGTGCTATTGGTAATGGATAATTGGAATTCAATGGTATTGTTACTGGGGGTGTGGAATCCTTCTTCAAAGGTAAATAATCTCTGTGAAAAATTGCAGGTGGCATCGAGGCCAAATTTCTGGCCACCTCCTCGACCTCCACATCTATCGGTTGCGTTGTTTTTTTGCTTCTTGCACTAGATGGTCCTCCCATTCTTGGTGGTGCCATTCTCATTGTATGATGGACTTGTGAATGAACTTTGTGTGTCTTTTTAGGTCATTGTAACTAGGCTCAAGTAACTCAACTATGTTCTCTCATGCTTTGCATGCAAAAATGACTTAGAGTTTCCTTCCCTCTCGGTGTTTTGTTTGTTCATGCCAAGTACACATGTTGTATCTCGCCTTAACCTCCATTTCCAATATGGCGTTGAAGTGGGTGACTGGTAACTAAATGATCCTTAATGTCCAAATCTTCCTTATGATTCTCCTTTCGTACTACTAATTTGTTAAGTATTTCCGACGAATTTTGTATTTAAGGCTTATACGACGCTTTTATGACCTACCACATTGGTTGCCTAACTGTCATTTCCATGCCTAACTATGTTTTAACGGTCTTTTCATGGCCAACCTACGCAATGGTTCTTTGTTATTCCATCTATACACTTCGTTTTTAGGCTTGTCTATATCTTGTCTTTGAACTTGGCACAATGTTGTCTTCATATGTGATAATCAGCTCAACTGCACAAGTTCTGGTACCTTGGTATTTCAACACTCTTTTTATTTTTCCTTTCGCTAATTTTTATTTCTTTTCTTTCCTTTTTCTCCTTTTTAGTTGGTTTTTCTTGTTTTTATTGCTACTATGGTACACTTACTATAATACAAGGGTTATGGCACATCCCAGATTACTACGTATATTGTCGACTATCTCTATAGAGTTTCAACCAACTTTTTTTCACCATTCCTTCTAGGATTTTTCCATCCAAAGTTTCCAACCATACAACACCTGTGTTTGTTATCTGTTGGATCACATAGGGACCTAACTAGTGCATTTGAAACTTCCATGGATGATATAGATACATGTTGTCATAGAGTAGTACCAAATCACCGACTTGAAATTTTTTGGGTTTAATTTGTTGATCGTGTCAAGCCTTCTCTCTGGCTTTCATCACCTACTGATGGAACCCTGTAATAAATCAATCCTCCTCAAGATAAAATAATTGTGCTAATTTCTCCTCTATTGCATCAATATCTGAGAGCTCCATGATTTTCACAATGTGATGGCTAGGTAGAATGCACTCCATCGAAATCACCACTTCATGTCCATAGACCAACCGAAATGGTGTCTGCCCTGTCAGCTTCTTACTTGGATTTTTGTATGGCCATAGTACTACAAGGATGTGTAAGTCCCAATCATATCTCCATATATTGTATATATTTGTCAAATCATTCTCCAAGATCTTATTAAAATATTCCATTGTGCCATTGGCCTGAGGGTGATATGGTGTACTATTTTTATGATGAATCTGAAACTCCTCAGTTAATGTTGCAATTGTTTTGTTCAGAAAGTGCGTACCTTGATCATTAATTAATATGAACATACACCCAAACCTTGTGACTGCATTCTTGAATAGAAACCACACAACAGTCTCTACAGTGAAATCAGTAATTGGTGCTACTTCTGCCCACCTGGTCAAGTACTATGTCTCAGTGATGATGTATTGTGCCCCTAATCTCCTTTCTTGTGGGTTGATCAAACCTACAAAGTAGATGGACCACTTATTGAATGATTGCAATGTAAATTTTGTATTTAATGGAATTTCATATCTCCTATATGGTTTTCCCACTCTATGACATACATCACAGAACTAACAATACTCCTTCACATCTTTGTGTAGTGTAGGCCACCAAATACATGTGCATAAAATCTTCTGTGTCATTTCTTTTCCTGCGTAATTTCCTCCAGCAGTACCATCATGTGCTTCCTCCAGTATAATCGACCTTTTATGTTCCAGTACACAACACCTCAATATTCCATCTACTCCTAACTTATACAGGTTCCCTAAAATCGACTGATACTATGTTACTTTCACTACCAATTGTTTATTTTGCACCACTGTCATATCGGAGGGGGCCATGCCTGTAATTATAATTTTCATAATGTCTGAAAAGTAATCATCCACCATCCTGGCTGCAAATAACATATCATATGGGAAATTATCATCTAAATTACTTGCATCCTCTCTCATCAATATGCGTGAGTGATGATCAGGTCATGCATTCAGCTTCCCTGGTTTTACTATGACCTCAAAGTCATATTACTAAAATAATAACAACCATATACATATTCTTCCTCCTAATATAGGCTTGTTGACTAAGTACTTTAAGGAACAATGGTCTATATACATCTTTAAGTGGGACCCCAATAAGTAGTTCTTGAACTTTTATAGTGCATAGACCATTGTCAATCCTTCACATTTTGTAGTGGTATAATTCCTTTTAGATGTAGAGAGTTTCCTACTGGAAAATGCAATTGGATGATCAATGTTCCCTTCCCCGGGTTGTGACAGTACTACGCCCAATGATATGGACAATACATCTATGTGGACATGGAACTCCTTGTTCCACTCTGGAAAGATCAAAATGTGTGTGGTTACCAGTCTCTATTTCAACATGTCCAGCCCCTTCTCACGGTTCTTATTTCATTGGAACTTGGATTCCTTCTTCAGTAAATTTTCCATGGGTGTTGTAATATACGCACATGTTTTGATAAACTTCCTATAATAACCTATATGGCCCAAATTTTCCCTCAGTTGTCTCATTGATGTCAGAGGCTCCAACTCCAAAATTATTGCAATCTTGGTTGGATCGACCAATAGTCCTTGTTTTCATACTACATGTCCTAGTAGAACTCCAAACGGTGCATAAAATATACACTTATTTAAGTTCAGAAAGATTTGACACTGCCTGGATTGATATAACATGAGTCGAAGAGCCTCAATATGATCCTGCAGTAGACTAAACACTGTCCAATCATCCAAGTAAACTTCCAAAATTTTACGAATGAATTCCTTGAATGTTGCCACTACTACTCTAGAAAACACCACAGGGGAATTCTTCAATCCAAATGGAATCACCATGTATTGATAGCTTCCCCACTATGTCGCACTCTTGGTTTTTTGTCTATCTTCCTGTGGAATTCTTATCAGATGGTACCCAAAGAATCCATCTATAAACAAATAAGTTTCTTGACCCCCTACATTCTCTAGTACTTCATCCATGAATGGTGTTGGGAATGGTTCATGTAAGAATCTGTCATTCAATTTCCTCATATCCACACAGATCCTAATTATGTTTGTCTTCTTTTCCTATGCCACCATTGGGATAATCCAATCAGATTCTTCGACTGGTTCAATGATACTTGTGTCTAGCATCCTATCTATTTCAGCCTTGACCTTCTCCTTGTACCTCAATTTTAACCTGTAAGGTCTCTATCGTATAGGCTTAGTGTCATGTTTTAGTGGGATGTTCATCTCACCTAAGTCACCTGATATCCCCTACATCTCTAAGAATGTGGTTGGAAATAAATCTTGATATTCCTGCAATAAGTCTGCAACCTTCTCAATTGTCTCATCATTCCAATAATATATTATCTACAAGAAATTAGGATTCTTTGTTGTCCCAATGTTGAGCTTCTTCATCCTTATAGGTTGTGTGTAGGAGGTGTACACAAGCTTTGTCCCTTGTACAGCATGTGTTCCTTTTGTCTATGGTATTTTTACATTCCTCGGATCCTTTTCCTTGTATTATTCGTTTGTTACATTATAACATTCCAATAAATTATGGATCGTCATCGTGGCTTTGTGTGCACAACATAAGGGTACTAATTCCATCATCTCTACCTCTGAGAAGACCTTTGTCTAAATGGACTATAGTGCGACATGTATGGAGGAAAATTCATTTTCAAATGTGAACATGATTTTGAATCACTGGACGATTTCTTCCCATTCTATTGTCTCTCTGTGCATCTCCAAATATAAATACCAATTCTTGAGGATTATGTCCAACGTGTGGATGAACCTATGTATCCACTCTGTCTCTGATTTGGAGCATCATAAATACATACATCTATCAACATGACCTGTTGGGTTTCTCTCTCTTGTGTATTTATGTGCAATGTCTTCTTCCTCGTTCCCATAGTGTATCTGCATAAGTCTATTGTACTGTTCCTAGTCCTTCATTCCCCTTCTATGTGCAGCCCACCATCTAGCAGGAGTTTCCTTTAAGACGACATCCAGTGCCAAGAGCCTATGTTGTTCAGCTACATGTAACTCAAATTATTTTATAAACATACCAATATTAGTTAGTCCATCATACCTGGGTGGGTCACATAACTCCATTCCAATCCAACGCAAGGACAGTTGTATATATGTACATCATCTAGTTGACACTTCTTGCATTTTGTGCTACCAATTCTCTAGACCAGCTTCTAAATATGATGCACACAAAATGATACTTTTCCAACTCATCACACCTTTCATTGTCGGATCGACATAGTCTTCCATCCACACAGTCAGATTATATAAGTTTTCAATGTCAGTATTTCTTGTTGACTCTATGTATATCTTCCCTTCTGATGGGTCCAAAGGTGCAGTAACTTTTAGATCCCCAACCTCAAATATCATCTCCCTCCTTTTCAAGTTAATAATTGCTTTCTTACTAAACACCCATTCCAATCCCATCAGTGATGGATATGGTTGAATATCATCTAATATCTCAATAACTTCAAAGTATACCATTATGAGCACCCCATCTATGTCCATAGGTACACCTGTCAATCTCCCAATTAGGACTATCTTATGTTGATTTGTGATCCTTAACTGAACAGGGGACTATACTAGCTCAGGTTCTCCCATCATTCCCCGTGTCTACTTAGGTAGCACATTCACATTAGATCCTAATTCCAAAATAAAATTATACACATCATACT
The DNA here is from genome assembly GCA_009831015.1 of Picea engelmannii. Lineage (NCBI taxonomy): Eukaryota > Viridiplantae > Streptophyta > Pinopsida > Pinales > Pinaceae > Picea > Picea engelmannii. The sequence goes on along the minus strand of ML776891.1, from coordinate 1,821,479 downwards.
CTCCAATCTGTGCATTGAACCTGAATTCTTCGTTAGTTCTCTTCCTACGCAATGCTTGGTTTACCATTCTTTGTGCAACAAGGTTTTCTCTTCCTTTTGTGCATTGATCAATCATGTCATATAAAGTACTTAGCACAGTCATATCTTTCATTAGTTATACACAACTCTTTAATAATTACATTAGTGTACTTACCTAATCCATTAGCTTCTTTGGCACAACTTGACCTTCTATTTAAGGAATCACTAATGTTGATGCTCCCTTATGCGATCCAAGTATTTGTTTTCTAGCTTCCCGATATGTCTCCTTCTCCTGTTGTGGATTGAATAGGGGTATAGGCACTATTGAATTCCATACCCACTAATCAGACTGCTTTCCTTGATCAGTCCATGTTCTAGCTCCTCCATGCATAACAACTACCACAGTTGGTCCTTCATTGTGTATTTCAATTGATATCATTTGCACATTTTGATTCTAATTCTGGGTTGGGTTTCCTATGCCCTTCCATTTCAAAACTAGTTGGGGGCAGTCTTCTGTCATGTGATCCAGTGCTCTACAATATGTTCACATGGTACATAGATTTTGGCAATCCCTGACCAAGTGTCCAGGTTGATTACAGTTATAACAAATGTTCGATCCTCGCCCTCCTCTACCAAAAGTCACTTTACCTCGACCTATGCCAAAGTTTCCTTTGTTCCCCTGATTGAAACATATCTAACTATTATACTGTGCACCACTCCCATATGCATTGTTATTATCTTCCTGGATCTTGTACATATCTGATGTGTGCTCCCTTAGTAGGTCGAACGCGCAATAATCCTTCTCTTCATTCCCTACTGACTTGCAAAAAATGCAAATCAATTTCTTTGGAGTTCTCTGATATTTATGGAGTAATGTACATTCAATGGGATGATGAACCCATTTCTTACATATCTCACAATATCCACCCCCCAGTAGTGGGTTCGGTGCTCTAGCTGCCAAATACTACGTGAATTCTTGGCATTTGTCCTTGTGATGTCCTTTAGTCATGCACTTTGTACACCAAAGTTCTTCTTATTTATCCCTTCCCTTGGTAAGCTCAACCAACTAAATTGTTAATGCAACCAACACTTGTGTCATTCCTCTAGTATCTCATGTCGATGATGCCTCTAGTTTCATTGCAATTTGCATAGCCTCTGGCTACAATGCAACCTTTTGTTGTATTACTAGCCTACAAATGTGTGGTAGAATTCCTGCAATGAACCACTCTTGATGTTGTTGATCTATAATTTAGAAATTCAATCTCCCCATCACATCCTTAAAGTGTTGATCGAAATCCAATACTGATTATGTTTGTACATGTTTGATCTCTTTTAGTTCGGTGATGTACTGTGATTCTTACTTTATATTTTTGAACTCCTTTAGTAGTTCTTCTTGATCTCTTCCAAAATCCTAGCCTATCTGGTAGGCGTAATACTTTGTAACTTCATATACCGTACTAGTGCATGGCCTCTAAATGTTGTTGCTAACTGCACAATCTTCACAACTTTGTCATGTATGTTCTTAGTGGCCCAAACTATTTCGCAAATAAGCATGTGTTGTTCTAGATCCTCTGATCTCACTCCCTTGAATTAAAGAAGTATAAGAGTATTATCTACTCCCTCCATGTTGGTTTGTGTATTCCATCCTCTTGGATATGTTGGTGGACTCGGATTTTGACTCTGTCTAATACTCCCACTATTCTAACTGCTACTATTTTGTCCTCCTTGACTAACTACGATGGCTTTTGAAAATTCTTCAAATGTTATCTCTGATTTTGGTGACACACATGGGGTCATGGATTCAACACAATATCCTATCTGAGTAGGCCTTACCAACTCTTTGATCACTGTACTGGAATAACACCCCTCTTCTCCTCCTCATATATATGGTATCTCCATGATTCGGAATTGTGCGCAAGGTTCTTGTTCTTTTGGATCATTGTGTGGCTCTTCTCTCCCAACCCCAGTCTTTTTTTCCTTTTGTACCTTCTTCCTCCACACAACTCTCCAAAATCATAACATTTCTCTGTTGTACTTCCTTCTTGCATCCTTGGTCTTTTCCTTCCTTTTTCATTACTTCCTTCCCTCTCTCAAATGATCCTCCTATCATCCTCCGGATCCCCTATGTGCACAAATACCATTTAGCTGTCGAACTTCACTATCATCACGTTTTTTTCACATAACAACATTTGTATCCATGTATTAGATGATTTCAATAACCTTCCACGTGGGCCTTTGAAAACAATTATTTCTGCAACACTGTATGACTGAATGCAATCTACAAAAAATTATGTAACATAACCCCCTAGTACACTATCCAATCAAAAATCAATTTCTCGAGTATTTGGGTTACTTACTGAATTAAATTGTCTTACCAATTCAAGAGTCCAATTCTTCGGTGTTGTAGCACTAAACCTTCCTATCTTCTCTACCAACCTCTCTAGCCACTCAGTCAAAATTTTTGGAAATTTTCCAAAGAAAATTTCATGTAGATCCGTGAACACATACCTTTGCATCATTACTTGTCACTCATATGAGGGTTCATGTTCTATTTTCACACAAATTCCCATTCCTTTCATTCCAACCAATTTGTGATCTCCTTCTTAGTCAGCCTCTAAAACATTCCCTTAATTGCAATTTTCCAGTCCTAGAAATAGAACCATTTGTTGGTTGTTTCTCTTCTGCACACGAGTTCTAAGACCCAGGTTTGGTTTATCAATAACCAGAAAAGTCTCAAGACATTGGACCTTTCAACATCACCTACTTGCACAGATGAAGTCTCACCTCCTTCTTATTCAGCCTCCAAAACATTCCCTTCATCACAATTTCCTGGTCCTAGCAACATAACCATTTGTTGGTTGTCCGTCTATGCACGAGTTGTAAGACCCAAGGTTTGGTTTATCAATGACCAGTAAAGCATCAAGACACTGGACATTTCAAAATCACCTTCTTGGGTAGATGAAGTCTCACTCGAGGTATCTATTGGGGCTACAAGAACTAGGATTATGTAGCAGTAAGGGAAAGGGAGGCGGATACACGAGTCATTTTTCCTTCTTTTAGATTATGTATGCTCTCGATGATTACATAGATTATCACATTATTTCATGAATATTGCATCATAATCAATCCATAAACTAAATCTAGTATATAAAGTATAACATCATTCATAAACGCACATAGACAAGTAAAGAACACAAGACACAAGATTATCTCAAAACTCTTTCTTTATTCATCTTATCAACTTATTACATTCGCAACTCTTGCATACTCTCAACCTCATTTCTTAGTCTCTCATTCTCTTGGACTCTCTACACCACCCATTATATATTTATACCCAAAATCTAGGGCTTAAATCCCTATTCTATATATCCCAAAATAGCCCATTACAATGCATGGCATGGCCAGCTTCAGTTAACTGGTTGTTTTCTTTCTTCTACTTTTCACTCTTTATATATATTTTATGTTGTTTTTCTATTTATGGAAAGGCGCAGTGTCATTCGTCATGATTTCTTCTCTTTCTTGCTTGCTTTGTCCTTCTCTATGTGTGTTTTCTACGCTTTCCTTCTTTTTGCGCCCTTACTTTATCCTTAGGTTTTTTCTCCCAAAATTTCATCCAAAACTTCCTATCCAACACTCTTTTAATTGGAACCACAAATTTTTCCCTAGCAAATAAGTATGAACATTTCTACTCAATTCCATTTAATTACTATACAATTTGTCTTGTTCTAGTTCTCTTTTATTGATTGATTTTATTACATGCTTATAGTCAAGCTTTGTAACTTATGTAGTAAAAATGTATGTTTTTTATTTGTTGATTAATTTTTTATTATTGTTATAAACCTTTAATAAATCTATGACGAAAATGGATTGATTCTCTAGTACATATGGGATCAACATAATTTGATGAAATTTGTACTGGAAGAATAGATTTGTATATTAATGTACTTATATTTCTTTAGTTTATTTTGTTGTAAATATAGGAAATCACAATGTCAACACCTAAAGAGAGTGAAAGAACGATTGTTAGGTTAAGGGTTTCATTGGAGGCATCAATCGGTACTAATGGGAAATGTTATTTCCCTTGCAATCAATGCAGGGGCTTGAAAATAAGAAGACTTGTAAGGAAAATAGTTGAAAGACATTTTTGGATGTATGGGAATTGTGAAGGGGGGCATACATATTGCCCCATGGTAAGTTAGTCATTATATATGTCTTTGTATTGATTGTATTTATAAATTTTTCTTTCATTTTAATATTTGTTATATACACTAATGTTATTGATTTTTTGTAATTGTAAAGATAAATCCTCCTAGGTGTCTATTGCTAGATAAATATCTACCAAGTAGTAGTAGAAATACTATTATACAATATGTGGAATATGGTATGGATATTGAAGATCAAGTCAAACCTATAGAAGAATATGGCAGCAATAATATTGTTGAGTTGGATGATGGGACACATATATTGATCCAGGACATCTTTGTTCCTATTGATAAGGAAAATTTTGATGATATTCATGATGTACCTCTACTTGAGAAGGCAGAACAACCCCTTTATGAAGGCTCGAGAACAAATATTCTCTATGTTATAATGTTGTTGGTGAGCTTGAAGGTATTGAATGGTTTGTCAAACACTTGTGTCACTCGGATCCTAAGGTACATAATACAATTCGTCACATATTATACGTAAAGGTTGACTTTATTTTTCTCTACTTTTAGTGTCAATTACTGTGTAAATTAAGTAAGCAATATTTTAATTACTATTATTTACATTAACTAGTTATTTTTTATTTCGTAGATTGTTAGGTGAATTTTTCTTGACAGCATCAAATAATTTACCTCGCACATGCCTAGAGTTTTGCGCCATTAAGAAAGCTATTGGAATGGAGCATCAGGATATCGATGCATGTATGAATGATCATGTTATATATTATGGAAAGTATGCATTGGAAACGAAATTCTCGCAATGTCAAATTAGTAGATATCAAACCGATCAAGTAACAAAAAAGGTGCATCACAAGTTTCTTCATCATATTCTGATAATTCCACGTTTGCAGTGGTTTTTCAGGTGCCAAAGCATTGCACATTTTATGGATTACCATGCACGACACATAATTGAAGATGGTGTTCTCTGAATTCATGTAGATGGTTCTGCATTCAGGAATGCCAAAGAAAGATGGCCACTTTTTAAAGAAGAACCTCGTAATGTTAGGATTTCATTGGAAGTTGGCGGTGTCAATCCATTTGGTGACATCGGGTGTATTTAATCAGTATGGAATATTGTTGTTATAAACAATAACCTTCCTCCTTGGCTATCAATAAAGAGGGAGCACAAAATTTTGGCAATGATTGTTCCAGGTTTTTATTTACAAAATTGGTTTGAACATTGTATTTTGTTTTTCTTACTCGTTGCATATATATATATATATATATATATATATATATATATATATATATATATATATATATAAGGTATTGATTATGTGTACTTTCACCCAATTAGGTAAGTACCAAGATATGAAAGTATATATTTATCTTCTTATCGACGAGCTACTAAAGTTATGGGTTGGCAACACCATGTACGATATCTCTAGACCAATAGGTCAAAAGAAATTTCAATTCCATGGTGGAAAATTCATGATGCCATAGGGATAACAAATTTTTTTGGTATGTAACATACTACTGCACTTTAATAGTATATAGTTTCATGAAAATATGTTTCATGCTTCTTAAATATCAATTCATTTTTATATAAATAATACTGACATTAATCCATATCTTGTAGGTCTTCAAATAAAGGGTAAATTTGCATGTACAATTTGTGGTCCTAGTATGAAATCATGTTGTTCAAGAAGTCTAGGAAACGAGGTATTTGATGAGTATAGGAACTTCCTCCCTAAGAACCATAGGTATTGAACTACAAAAAAACATATTTTCAATTTGAAAGAAGAGACTAGAATAAAACCATGAAGAATGACACCTCACCTATGGAAGTTGGAATATAATAGAAATAGTCAATGTAGGCATTTAGTCTATGTTTCATATCTATTAATGTTTTACAATTTTGATTTTTATTGAATTTTGTTTACTTTATCTAACAATTACTGGTGTAATCTCATTAATTATTTTTCATAAATGTCGTCAAGGAATTAATGGGATTCCACAAGGAATGTAAAGTTACCCTATACAATTCAATATGTTTCCATAATATGAGAACCTACAAATAGCTCATTTGTTTGATACAATGCATATCGAGAAGAATGTAACATAAAAGTTGTGGAGAATCATAGATGGGAGTGACAACGAAAAAAATTCAAAATTTGTACTGACATTTAGGAAGTAAATCATGCACTACAAAATGTGATTTATTCATATAGAAATGGAAACTGAAATAGTATTCCATGGTTATTTACAAATAAGGAAAGCAATGTTGTAAAATAAAGCATTCGGAAAATTAATTTCCCACAAGATTTGTTTCCAACATAAAGAATATCTTAAGGAAGAAAGGTGAAGTTGGTGGGGTGAAAACTCATGACTGGCATACCTTCATTAAGGTAATTGTTTTGGTATATTTCTATAATGGTAAATATAAGATTTTTTATTAGTACAATATGGTTTTATTTTCCTAAAAATTAATGATCCCTTTGTTGTTACAGTATGATATTGGAAAATACATGATGTAAATATTAATGATGTATATGCAAAATCACTGTTGATAAAATTGTTGACATTAGTTTTACTTTCAATGTATATACGTTGTTGTTGAAACCTATGATTTGATTTGTTATTTCATGTGTAGGTGGTTGTCATCTAAAGAAATTCATAAAGAATATATAAATATTGGAGGAGAGAAATTCTTCAGCTAATGTGTGAAATGAAAAAGTATCTACCTCTGACATTTTTCAATGCATAAGAACACTACCTCATATACCAAGTTGAGGAAATTGAAATGTGTGTACCTGTACACACAAGGTCAATGTGGATGGTGGAGAGGCACTTGAAGTCATTGAAGGATTTCGTTAGAAAAATAGTATGTCTTGCAGGATCTATGGTACATCAATCTTTGGTGTATATTATTCAGTATTTTCCTAAATTAGCAGCAAAAATCATGAATGTGCCTCATATTTGGGATGTCAATTCCATTAAAGAATTTGAAGGGGAGGTTCTAGTCAGGAAAGTTAGAATGAGGAAAGTGAAAGGTAGTTATATGGTAGAGATATATAATACTTTGCATTAATATTTATTTATTTCTATATTGTAATTATTTAAGTTTTATTTAGCTTCCATGATCAATTATTATTCTTTATTCTAATTAGTAATTTTTATTCTTTTTTCATACAGTTGGTCGAGAGTGGGATGAACTAGATTTATACATCGCAAACAATATTGATTGGTTGAAATCATGGATAGATCGATGTATACACTATAATGGTAGGTTATCATGGGAAGGGGTGGTTACTTTACTTAAAGAAATTCATCATAATCAAGATACCAATCTTACTCAAAGGGAAATTGATTTAGCATATGGTTTAAAAGATAAACATGCAAGCATATTATTCACCCACATCATGTTTTAGTTTTTTTTCCAATATATTAATCTATGTGGTGTGTTTTTCTATAAAAAAATTCCGAAGTATAAATATTTTTATTGATTGATAATTCATTTTTTACGTGTCGGGCATATTGCAATTGACACACCAGAAGGCTATGTGATGCAATGGTTATAAATTTCACATCAAAAATTTGAATGACAAGAATAAAACATATAATTGTGGGATAGCTGCAGTATTTTAGGTCACTAATGTTTCCTCAAGAAGTGACATGCATCCAATAATATAAGAAAATAGACACTATGGTTATTTGGATGATATAATCGAGTGTATTTTTGAATCCTTCAAGTTAGTTTTGTTCGAGATCAAATGGTATAGGTTACAAATGAATAATGTGATCCATATAGCACTATTATTGAGCATGCCAATGTATTTACCATGCTTAATACAAGGACGTTTGAGCCGGGTATATAAACTTATGTTCTTCCAAGCCAATGTGAGAAAGTATCTTATTCATAGGTTCTAGGTAAAGTAGGTTGGTCGTAGGTTGTCAGATATTGTTAAGTTTTGAGATATTATTAGGTTTATTTTCAATTTAATAGATAAAAATAGCATAGGTAGGATCACTGAGAGAAACACAATCACAAGATACACAACATTTGTCCTGGGAAACCCTCATGGGGGAGAAAACCCAAAAAAAACTTCCTTAATATAGATAGCTAATACAATGCCAAGAGAATAAACCAAAACACTAGAGAATATCCAACACTGAGTAATGTTCCTCTCTATTCATTCTTCTGCCAACTGCAGCTACCAAACTTGTGCGCTTGATGAGTGAGTGAGATAATGAGGAGCTAGCCTACTTTATTTATACTAGCTGGCAAGCGTTGAAAAGGTGTCTCTTTACTGGGCAAGGATGACTTGTCTTCTTAGTGGTTAAAACCACTTTAATTAGGCTTGGGGGATGACTTCTTAATTTTCATAATACAACTAGGGTTTGACCAATCCACAAAAGGGGATTTGGTCAATTACAATGCCCTACATGATCAATCCACAAAAGGGGATTGATCTAATGAATAATGAATTAATAATAAATAGAATACTCTTTGCAGTTACAATATGTCAACACTCCCCCTTAACAAGAGGGGTATTCTTCAACATCATCAGGAGAGAGAGAGGGCAGCAACATCAACAACATATTGAACACTAACTAGCATATCTATAAATCATCAGAAATTTTTCTCATCATCAATATCATCATCCACAACAAGGAGCTAGAATGGCATCATCATCATCTGCATCAACATGGATTAGTATAACACTAATACATCATCATCATCAATAATAGCACAAGGCGGATACAACATCAACAAAAACAACATCACAGCATGAAGGCTGGAGAATCATCAACATCAGCATTAAGCTGGAAATATTTAGCATGAAGCTGGCATCTCATCAACATCAGCACGAAGCTGGAAATCTTCAACACAAAGCTGGCATCTCAACAACATCAGCATGAAGCTAGAAATATTCAGCACAAGGCTGGCATCACAACAACATCAGTACGAAGATGGAAATATTCATAACAATTCTGGCATCACAACAACATCAACACGAAGATGGAAATATTCAGCACAAGGCTGGCATCACAACAACATCAACACGAAGCTAGAAATCTTCATTAGGTTGGCATCACAACAACATCAACACGAAGCTGGAAATCTTCATCACAAGGCTGGCATCACAACACTACTCCCCCTTTCGAGGGAGGTCCTTTCAGACTACACCAAGCTTGTCTCGAAAGTGATCAAACTTTACACGAGACATAGGCTTGGTCAACACATTTGCAACCTGTTCATATGTGCCAACATAATGGAGTTTTATGAATCCTCTCTACACCATATCACAAATGTAATGATATCGGATTTCTTTGTGTTTTGACTTTTCATGGAACACAGGGTTCTCTGTCATTTTTATGCAACTCTGGATCAAACAGACCTGTCAACAACTTCTGAAGCCATATGGCTTCACAACTATTGGAACATGCAACAATATATTATTCTTTTGTCATTCTCAGAGCAATACTTGATTGCTTCCTACTCTGCCATGAGATCATGGTTGACCCCAGACTGAAACAACATCTTGAGGTTCTCTTTCTATTAGAGACACTTCCATCCCAATATGAATCATTATATCCACTCAGTCTGAAGTCATGATATCCATTATAACCGAGAAAAATATCTAATGTACCTTTAAGGTACTTCATCACATGTTTTGCAGCAACCAAATGAACACGTCTAGGCTCTACCAAAAATTGACTCGAGGTGTTCACAGAAAAACATATATATGTCCAGGTGTTCATCAGATACATCAACTATCCAATGATTTGTCTGTACTACATAGCATCAATGATCCAGATTTATGTAGGAACACAATGAAATACAAAAATACACATAAACGCAGAGATGCAGCAGAAATAAGACTTCATTTCATTAATAACAAATGACTAAAATATGCTTACAGACAGAATGGAAATAAACTAGCTAGGGCGCTGGTAGCTTATCTATGAGAAGAGATGTGGCGGCTACTAGCCTCTGAACTATGTTACAATGAGGCTCGAAGGCCTATTATTATTGAGAAACAATGGAAAACCCTAAACATCCAAAGACCTAACCCTAGGAGATGAAACGCCAAGACTATGGGCCCCGTTTGGGTAAGTTGGTACATCAACTTCCCGGGGACGTAACTTTGGCATACGATCTYCGTTTGACGCATTCCATACCTTGTTAGAAATATCTATCCGAGGACTACAAATTTTGGGTGAGCAACATGATCTATGATCCATGTTGCTCCCCGTTTTCCCAAAAAATGTCGTTTAAGGCCTCAAAACGGCTCCGGAAGTTCAGGACCCGAAAAATTGCTAAAAATAGTAAATTGTGCGGAAACTGAAAAAATGAAAGAAGAAATGGCGGGGGTCCAAGTGGAATAGGTGGGTGGCCACCAATATCCACCTGGATCATTCCTCCCCCCTTAGGAAGAAATTCCCCCCATTGCGTTGAGTTCCTCCATGAGATGAGGAAACTTCTACATAACTTGGTCCCTGGTGAGCCACTTGCCTTGGTGAAGGAATTGGCCTGCTTTGACAACTCGATATAGCAGTATCCTTTGTTTTTGGGTGTGTTTGATCTGTGTATCCATGATTTGATCAGTTCTGGCTTGTTCCATGCAGTCTAGATTTAACTCTGTTGGTGTGAGTTGTTCTGCCATGTCAGATGTGTCTAGTAGAGGTGGAAAGTAGGGTCGAAGGCGGTCCACATTGAACACTGGGTGCAGACCAAGGAATGGTGGAATGCTGAGCTCAAATTCATTTTCCCCTACAGCCTTGGTGAGGGTGTACGACCCATATCAGAGCGGACAAAGCTTGCGATGGGGTCCAGCGAGGCGCTCCTTTTGCAAATGCAACCACACTTTGTCGCCCACCTGGAAGTTGTGTGGAACCCGATGTTGATCATGTCATTGCTTGTACTTAGCATTGGCTCTGTCCAAGATGTCATGAACCTGTTGGTGGGTGTGTTGAATGTGCTCAATGAATTTGTTTTCCTTGTTAACCTCAGACTGGACATGAGTTGAAGCTTCCTGAGTAGCCACAAATGGCATGGCTATGTCAATGGGACATAGTGACTGGAATCCCAAGCCCACTTGAAAGGGGTTGTGGTTGGTTGAGCTATGGAGAGCCTGGTTATAGTTGTGTTGTACATAGGGGAGGCTCTCATCCCATGTGCATGGATTCTTTGAATTGTACATGCACAGAATGTGTACGATCATCTGGTTGACAACCTCTGCCTGGCCATCAGTTTGCGGATGGAAAGATATGGACTTGGTGATCTTGGTGTCCATCATCGACCAGAGGTTGGACCAAAATGTAATGAGGAACCTACTATCTTGATATGAGATGATAGACTGTGGGATCCCAAAGTGTACCCACACTCGTTCAAAGAAGAGTTTAGCAATGGCTTCTGCTATGATATTCTTCTTGCAGGCCATCATAATGGACATCTTCAAGAATCGATCGACGACCATAAAAGCACAGTCATTTCCATGCTTAGTAGAAGGAAGGCCCAACATGTAATCCGTAGAGATGGATTCCCAAGGTCGACTGGGGGTAGGAAGAGGAGTATAGAGGCCTTGCTTCTTGATGGTCGGTTTGACAATGGTGCAAGCAATGCAGGACTTGATGTACTTCCCAACATCTTGTCGAAGGTTTGGCCAATAGAAATACTTTTGTAGTACTGCTACGGTTTTCTCGACCCCGAAATGCCCAACAACCCGACTGTAGTGCGCCTCCCAAATCATCTTGGCACGCTCTCTTGAAGGAACACAAAGGTGTCCCAGGTGAAAAAGCAGGGCATCTTGGAGGTGAAAATTGGGAACTTGCTTACCCTCCAAGAGTGTATTGTATGTGTGGCTGAATTCTGGATCACTTGTGTAGAGAAGCATCCAATCGTAAGGCTCGTGCCCATAAGAGTTGAGAACAGTGGTTAGTGCCACGATGGGTGGTCGACTAAGGAAATCTGCAACATTATTGGTGCTACCTTTTTTGTACTTAATGTTCAAATGAAACTGTTGCATTTATGCGGACCACTTCTGATGGTGATCGTTCTACAACTTCCCTTGTGTTTGTATGAACTGCAGGGGTCGGTGGTCTGTGTGGATGACTGTTTCCTTTCCCAAAATGTAATGCTTCCACTGCCGACAAGCCTACACAATGGAATACATTTCTTTATCATAAGTGGAATACTTTCGGATTGTGTCAGAAAGTGTCTCACTATGATATGCCACTAGATGCCCATGTTGAGTAAGGACTGCCCCAATAGCATAGTTAGAGGCATCTGTCTCGATCTCAAATGGTTTTTGAAAGTCGGGTAATGTGAGCACTGGTGTAGAGCAGAGGTGATGCTTCAACTCCCCAAATGCCTTCTGTTGAGATTCAGACCAAAATATTTTTTCTTTAGCTCCTCCCTTAGTGACTTGACTCAAGGGCCAAGTGATATGAGAGAATCCCAACACAAACCTGCGGTAGAAATTGGCAAGACCTAAAAAGTTGTGGAGCTTTGTTAGGGTGGTTGGGGCTGGCTAATCCTGAATGACTTGGATATTTTTTGGATGCACATGCACCCCATGCTCATCAATAATGTATCCCAGATATTAAACCTAGGTCATGCCAAAAGTGCATTTCTCCAAATTGGCACACAACTTGTGTTTCCGCAGTGTTTGGAGGACCAGTTGGATGTGGTGGAGATGCTCTTCCTAAGTCTGGCTGAAGATCAGAATGTCATCCAAGTACACCACTACAAATGATTTGGTGAATGGTTGCAAGATGTCATCCATTAGCCTCATGAAGGTTGCAGGGGCATTCGTCAACCCGAAAGGCATGACCAACCATTCAAAAAGGCCCTCCTTGGATTTGAATGTAGTCTTCCACACATCAAAGGGTTCAATTGGTACTTGGTGATACCCAGACTTCAAGTCGATCTTGATGAAATATTTTCCCCCCTTGAGTTGGTCTAGAAGTTCATCAATCTGTGGGATCGGGTACCTATTCTGGACAGTGATCTTGTTCAGTGCATGATAGTCAATGCAGAGTCTCCAAGTCCCATCCTTCTTCTGCACCAACACGATCGGGCTCCCACAGGGAAATGAACTCGGTCGGATGTGACCTTTCTACAACAGCTCCTAAATATTCCTCTTGATTTCATCATTCTCCAGAACAGAGTGTCGATAGATGGGTCCATTGGGAAATGGCGCACCTGGGGTCAGATCGATGGGGTGCTTGACCTGGCAGTGTAGAGGCACCCCTGCGGGGGAGGTGAATATGTCCTCATACTCCTCCACGACCTTATCCATCTGTTCTTTTCGTCTAGCGGGGCCCTGTCTAGAGGTCATGGCCACAGTCTTCCTCTTTCCCTGAGGACGGATCATCAGGAAAACAAATTTTCTGGTTTTGGAAATGAGATTACTGCATTGTTTTGTAGTAACCAAAGAGATGGTGGTAGGCGGTGCTATCTCTGGTATCCTATACAACTTATTTCCCAAAGTGATAATAACAGCATGAGGCCTGGACTCATACATAACATGTCACTTCCACAAGTATGGCTGGCCTAATAATACATCAGAAACATCAAGAGGAGCAATGTCACATAATACCTCATCCGTGAAGGGCTTGATGTTGTAGGGAAGGTGACATTGTTGACTGACGTGGAGATCTCGTCCTTGGTGCAACCACCCAATGGTGTATGGTTGTGGGTGTGTTGTGGTCGGCAAGCCCATCCGCTTCACGACCTCTACTGAGATGAGGTTCTTCTGGCTCCCGCTGTCGACAATGAACTGCAACGGGGAACCCTTTACCCACATCTTGGAATGGAAGAGACGCTCCGCCTCCTCTGGATCTTCTGGTTCCTCCTTCTGGATCTTCGTGGTGGAAACGATGGCGTTGGGATCCACATCGATAATATGCTTCTCCCTATCATTCCCCTTGTCAGGTTCTGATTCAAAGTCATAGAATGCATCTGATTCAGAAGCCTTCAACTCAGCTCCCAGTGATTGCTTGGCCCGACACTCACTTGTGTTGTGAGTGGAGCTCTTATGGAACTCACACCACTTCCCTGTGTCCTTTTTTGGCTTCATGGTGTTGTTCTTTTCTTGTGCCTTTGACGGGTTGTCTTGGGATGCCCCTCCTTGGCTTGGTCCTTTGTTCTACGGTTTGGGGGTACCTTTCCCTTGCTTCTGATTTGCAAACCCAAAGTCTCGCCTCTTCTGTTTGAACTTCTGCTCAATCTTGGCAGCATATCGGTATGCCACACCAAGCGAGGAGATGTCGAGGAACTCTATTTCCTCATGAATGTATTTGTGCAAAAAACTACAGTACTTTAACACCAAATGTTTCTCTGAATCTTTGATACCCAACTTTGTGCATAGGGTATGAAACAAATTCTTCATCTCATGCACATCTTCGTACCTTTGTTGCCGCAACGTAGTCCATTATATGTATTTGTCCTCATAGCTCCCCATGGGATAATATTGTTCCTTGATGGTGTCTCGGAAAGAATTCCAAGTGGGTGCAGCTGAGAATAGAGAGGGTTCTCCCTCATCCTGTTTCTCCGAGTAGGTTTCCCACCAGTCCTTGACATGGGGGGCGGCTTTGAGGAGTGCGAAAATAATCTTTTCTCGGTCGGAAAAGTCATGAACCGAGAAATATCATTCTAACAGATTCAACCATCTATCTATAGCATCTACATCTATTTGGCCCTCAAATATGGGAATGTCAAAGTTTACTTGTACCTTAAAAGGAGTGGTGCCTCCAAAGTGGCCATTGGATGTCGATGCGCCGCAAGTGGGAATCTGTTGAAGAATATGGGGAAAGTTGTCCATCATCGCATTCCTTTGTTTCTCGAGGGCCTCCTCGAGCAACATTTTGATAGGATCTCCTGCTCCCTCATCTTTCTTTTCTTCCCCCATGGGCAGTCGTCGGGGTTTGCGAGGTTGATCTTGCAAAGGTTCAACCAGATCAAGCCCCAACTCCTTATACCCTGACCTCGTTGGGGACATGCAAAGAAGGATCGATAATGAGAAGACTGCTCTGATACCACTGATCCAGATTTATGTAGGAACACAATGAAATACACATAAACGCAAAGATGCAATGGAAATAAGACTTCATTTCATTAATAACAAATGATTGAAATATGCTTACAGACAGAATGGAAATAAACTAGCTAGGGCATTGGTAGCTTATCTCTGAGAAGAAATGTGGCAACTACTGGCCTTTGAACTGTGTTACAATGAGGCTTGAAGGCCTATTATTATTGAGAAACAATGGAAAACCCTAAACATCCAAAGACCTAACCCTAGGAGATGAAACGCCAAGACTATGGGCCTCGTTTGGGTAAGTCGGTACATCAACTTCCCGAGGACGTAACTTTGGCATACGATCTCCGTTTGACGCATTCCATACCTCCTTAGAAAGATCTATCCGAGGACTAAAAATTTATCTATGATCCATGTATCTCCCCATTTTCCCAAAAAACGTCGTTTAAGGCCTCAAAACGGCTCCGGAAGTCCAAGACCCGAAAAACTGCTAAAAATAGTAAACTATGCGGAAACTGAAAAACTGAAAGAAGCAATTGTGGGGGTCCAAGAGGAATAGGTGGGTGGCCACCAATATCCACCTATATCAATCAATCAATTCTGACGAAGTGTCAACCAGGAGCCTCAACTTTCCATGGGTGTAATCATGGATTTGCACTCCAACATATCAAACCTCTTCAGTATTTCAACTGCATACTTCCCATGGTTAAGGAAGATCTTCTCTATGCTCTTCCAGACCTCAAGACCTAAGAAATAGTGCATTAGGCCAAGGTCTTTCATCTCAAATTTTGTAGAGAGCTTCTTCTTACAATCAGTGATGAGGTTTTCTTCTCCAGTTAGAAATAAGTCATCCACATACAATATCAATATAACAATCTCATCATTCATAACCTTGAAGTAAAGGTTAGAATCTGCTTTACTCTTGGTAAAGCCCAATCTCATCAGAAAATTGTCAATTCTTCCATACCAAGCTCTAGGAGCTTGTTTCAATCCATACAAAGCCTTCTTCAATCTACATACATGAGTCTTTACGTCTTCTACTTAAAATCCTTGAGGTTGTTCTATATACACTTCTTCTTCAATGACAACATTTAAGAAAGTTGTTTTCACGTCCATCTGGTGTAACTTCCACTTCATCATAGTTTCAAGGAATATGATGGTTATGATTGGAGTGTATCTGGCTACAAGAGAAAATGTCTCTTCATATTCAATGCCTTCCTTTTGAGAAAATCCATGAGAAACAAACCTTTATTTATATTTTTCAATACTTCCATCAGCAACATGTTTTATCTTGTATATCCATTTGGAAGATACCACATCCTTTCTCTTCGGTCTAGGAACTATTTCCCATACATCATTCTTTATAATGGATTGGTATTCTTATGTCATGGCATCTGCCCATTATTTATTCTAAATGGATTCTTCAAAGTAAGTAGGATCCTTCTCTAACAGGTCACACATCAAAGACATATAACTGGAGAATGTATTGGGTTTCTTGACTTGTCTCATGGTTCCTTTAGGGGAACCATACTTATCTCCATATTGAATAAGTTCCCTTGCCCAAGCTAGCTTTATCTTGTGGGATATTTTCATCTGGGGAGCTTCTTGAGATTATATTATGTCATGATATTCTATAATCTCCTCATCAAGGGAAGTTATGACTTCCCTCACTAGTTCTGCAACTCTGGGAGCTACAGGTCCTTCATATACTTCTTCAAGATGGCATCTTCTTGATTTCTTGAGTGTTGCATCTTCATAAAAGGTTACATATCTATTGATATCAATATGATGGTAATCCGGTATATAAATTATGAACTCCTTGGAGACCTCACAGTATCCAACAAATATTCCCTTATTTCTTGAAGGGTCCAGATTGGTTCTCTTCTCTTTAGGAATGTGTACAAATATTGTAGAGCCAAATATTTTGAGATGGCTTACTTATGGCTTCTTTCAGGAGAACATCTCTTCGGGTGTTTTGAACCGAAGTGCACTATGGGATAATATGTTATGTACATACACTGTTGTTCTTGTTTCTTCTGCCCATAAGTGAACTGGAAGATCTTGATCATGGATCATAGTCTTCACTGCTTCCATTATAATTTTGTTCTTTCTTTCTTCTATACCATTTTGTTGAGGATTGTAGGGAGTGGTGAGCTCCCTCTTGATCCTGGCATCATTACAAATTTTTACAAACTATTTTGAGGTTTATTCTCCTCCATTATTTTTCCTGAGCATCTTGATATTTCTTTCAGAGAGATTCGCTATCAAGGCTTTGAATTCCTTGAATTTACTGAACACTTCATCTTTTGATTTCAAAAAGTAAACCTAGGTTTTGCGAGAATAATCATCAATAAAAGACACATAGTATACATACCCACTAATGGAGGTTGATGTCATTGTTCCACACACATATGAGTGAATGAGCTCTAGGACTCCTTCTTCTTTGTTGTCTCTCTTTGGGAAAGGGTTCTTGATGTTCTTTCCTTGTGCACATCTGTTGCACACACCTTCATGGTCAACCTTGAATTCTGGTAGACCTGTGACTGCCTTTCTTACATATGGTAATTTCTTGTAGTTAATGTGAGCTAATATTATATGCCAAAGTTCACATGGATTCTCAATGGAATGATTCAAGGCTACTTCTGAGTGACCTTTTAGCTTATACAATCCACCTTCTTCTTTTTCAATAACAATTGCTTCTTACATGATTTTTCCTTTGGGCCATACAAAAACTTCTCCATCTATGAAAGAAACTCTGAAGCCTTTCTTATCTAAGGCTGAGATAGAAATTAATTTCTTTGTTAAACTTGGTACATATAGTACATCCTTCATCTTCATTGGAGTCCCTAAATCAAGTTTGTAATTTGATTATCCTACTCCTTTGATAGGGTATTGGTAATCGTCTCCAAGTGTAAATTTCTAGGGAAAGTTCTTTTCTGTAAGGAAAGAGAAAATTTCTCTTTGACCTTTCATGTGCTTGGAAGCACCACTATCTATGAGTGAAGTGTCCTCACTAGGTGACACTAATCCTAAGAGGGCATAGATTAAGACATAGTCTTCAATATGTTCTCTATCATCTTTGTGGGTGACTCTTTATATTAAACTATATGGGCATGGTGTCTCTTGTTACTCTTCTTGTATTCTTATCTTCTAGCTGGACAATTCTTAGCAATATGTCTCATATTTTCAAAATGGTAACATTGGTAGGATGATAAATATTTTTCTCTTCTTTGACCTTTCTGAAACTTCTGGAATCTCCTTGAAGGGTGAGATTATTTATGTATGAATTTGATTGGGGGGTGAGACTCCTTATGTTGATGATTTTCTTTATAGAAGTAAGACCTCTTCCTTCCTCCTTTAGTATGAGTAGTTAGGTCTTGATATTCATCTCTTTATAGTATTTCTTCTCGGTTAGCTACTCTTGATTCTTCTTGAACACATTCTTCCCAAAGATTGTCAAAGTGCAGTTTCTCCTTTCTAGCACAAATAGTTTGGATGAACGCATCCCAAGGTCTTGTGAGACCATTAAGGGTTATCATTATGATTTCTTCCTCTTCTAGAGTATCACCAATTGCTTCTAGTTGTTCCATGAATTGTGATATTCTAGAGAAATATTCCTGAACTATTTCTCCTTTTTGCATCGTACTTTTGAGTTGAGTTCTTAGATTAATATTCAAGTTGATGTTCTTTCCTTCATAAATTTTGGTTATGGAATAAAATATTTATTTTGGAGTATTATTTGAAGCCACTTGAGAAATCAAGTGATCTTTAATAGAATATGCAATGATTCTTTTGGCCCTAACTGTGTCCTTTTCGTGTCTTGCTTTTGTTGCAACATCAGTAGGTTCTAGTACATCTTCTTTAATGAATCTTTCTAGGTAATTCTCTTCAAGAATGAGTGAAATCCTATACTTCCAGGCATGGAAGTTTTCCACACCTTCTATCTTGTCAAAAAGCTTAGTTCTTGCAGACATCTTTACCTGGAGCTAGGAAAATGACCAAAAATTGAAAATGCTTAGAATTTAATTTTGAACTTACCAGGAGGTGTGCTTGGCTGAGGCAATTAGCCTAGTGCAATTAGATTTCAAAAAATCTGAATTGTTCCCCTTCAAACTAGACCAACAGAATTCTGGACTGGTACTTCTAGTATTGGTTCTGGTTTCTTGGTTTTCTAGTACCATTGAAAACTAGGGTTTCACTTATGGGGAGTTCTATCCACTAAAAAAGTGTGTTGAGGTTGCCAAAGAGTTCGTTAGTCTAGGGCGCACTTCATTGATGAGTTTTAGGCTGAAATTCCTCTTCAATAGAAAACATTAATTTTCTTGTATGGTAATAATGACCTTTTTGTTGATCTAGTGAAAGATGGTGTCTTCAGCTTAGCTCTGATACCATGTTAAGTTTTGAGCTATTATTAGGTTTCTTTTCAATTTAATAGATAACAATAGCATAGGTAGGATCACTAAGAGAAACACAATCACAATATACAAAACATTTATCCTAGGAAACCCTCATGGGGGAGAAAAACCACCAAAAACTTCCTTAATATAGATAATCAATACAATGCCAAGACAATAAACCAAAACACTAGAGAATATCCAACACTAAGCAATGTGCCTCTCTCTTCCTTCTTCTCCCAACTGAAGCTACCAAAATTGCGTGCTTGATGAGAAAATGAGTGAGTGAGATAATGAGGCACTAGCCTCCTTTATTTATACTAGATGGAAGGTGTTGGAAAGGTGTCTCTTCACTGGCCAGGGCCAATTTATCTTCTTAATGGTTAAAACCACTTTAATTAGGTATGGGGGGAGACTTACTAATTTTCATAATATAATTAGGGTTTGAACTTTGACCAATCCGCAAAAGGGGATTTGGTCAATTACAATGCCCGACATAATCAATCCACAAAAGGGGATTGATCTAATTAATAATGACTCAATAATAAATAGAATACTCTTTGCAGTTACAATATTTCAGCAAATATGATCCAGGAGGAAGTCCTATAAAGTATAATGTACTAGAAGAAGATGATATTCAATAATAATAAGATGCATATGTGCTATAGCGGGAAAACCCCACTATGGACTACACTATGGTTCAACATGTAGGCAGATCTAACCATCTAAAAGTCTCCTACTTTGTATAAATACCCTGACTATACCCCACATGAAATACATGAAATACAAAGTAAAGGGGATCTTGTAACGGCTCCTCGAACCTGGTCCAAGATCCTCTTCACCAAGCTCCAACTATGCTTCCACGTATATGTCTCTTCTCACACTTCTCTCTAGGGAAATGGCATAGGCTTATAATGGAGGAAAAAGGCAAGAATGGGAAATTAAGGCACAAAACTCACAAGATGGCTGCAAATTCTTGGGGCAAGGAGGGGATGTGAAATGGGCAGAGTTTCATTGTTCTTATGCTTCTATTTGGAATGAGACCCCAACACCTCCTTTTATATGACAAAAGGATGTTTATTTGGTTGGGTGAAGGGATATAGGTGGTGGGACAGTTGGGAAACTACCCAATAGCCCGTAATCGCAACGAATTCCTTGCAACTTTTTAAGTTTTGCAACTTTTTAAGTTTTGCAACTTTTTAAGTTTTGCAACTTTTTAAGTTTTGCAAATTTTTAAGTTTTGCAACTTTTGTGGGCATACACGGGATGTAATGGCGTAGCTAGCATACGTACGCAGGTTGTAGTGGTGAAAAAATCATATGTACGTGGGAATTAGTGGATCAGTGCACGTACATCTTCAAAAATATGGTTTTTACGAAGAGTTGCTTAGTGATGGCTTGGAAAAAATAGCAAGTAAGATTGCTTGATGCCAGGTATGCATGTATGCTGGAATTTAGGGTTATAACAGATTCCCCCTAATGTGTGAGGTTAGAAGATAATATTATGGCCGAAATACATTACAAAATATTCACCAATGTACGAAGCAAGTGAGCCCGAGACCAGAGTTCAGGAGGTGCCATCTGCAAAATAACAATTGTCTCACCGATGCAGGCATACCCATGCTCAGGATGAAACAAATCATGGATGCCAATAAAATACATTGCAGATCCATGTCATATAACTATATAAAATGTAGTTGGGAGAAATACATAGCGTATCTACATCTCAAAATCAAAGATATACATATATAGTATCCATCTTCAAGAATTCAAATGATGCCTTATGGCTGGAGATGACGCCTTCAGAGATTGAGCAACAACTTCAAGATATTCAAAACTTGGGTAGGAGTGTAATGTGAGTGTACGACTTCACTACCAAAAGGTCTTCGATGGCTTGTCGAGGAACGAACAAGAGGATCTTGGTGATTAGGCAGAGAACTTCATTGATTTCGAACAAAGACTTGATTGGACTTATAGGGATGGTCGAGCATGAGGGAAAGAGACAAATTGCAGAAAGGCTGACTCAAGTTGGGTAAAAATTCCCTTGGAAAATAGTATCACTGATGATCAGACTCGGGCAGCATGACATTGACATAAGTTCACGATGTAGGAGGAAACACAAACTTTCCATGTGTTTGGAAGAATAACCAAACGAAGGAGGACACAACTCTATGTTACAAGAACATCTTCCTAAGGTCATATTAAATCCCAATGCTTGACGACAATTGAAAGGATGTGCTTTGTCCAAGGGTGACTCATTGTGCTGCCATAAAAAGAAAATACTTTTCCCTTCCTCTTTTTGGGGTAGATTTGATTTTTTTGTCTTTTTCAATATTTTGAAGAGCTTGAAAAAGAATAAAAGAATGTTACTTTACAAAGGAGGAATGAGTGTCGCAAATCATACTAGTTCCAAGCGCAAGGAACACACTAATGATCATAGCAAGGAGACATGTACAGGGAATAGACACTCGAGAAAATTCCTCCATGGGTCAAGGTGCCAGGTCACAAAGGCAAAGTGATACAATGCTTGTGTATAAGGCATGCTTCAAAGGTTCAGGTGAGAGAAAAATGGAGTCAAAATTAGGCCAAAGACGCAGAGATGCAACTGTGATTAGCAAGAAATGATGAAACCCCCTTCAATATATTTTTCACGAGCCCAGAGAAGGTAAGATTAGTGGTTTTTTCACGTTTAGAGAGTCTGAAAAAACATAAAATAAGACTCCACCAGGGTACCTTTTTCAAAGGTAGTCTAGTCGACTCGAAAAAGGGATAAACTAGCACCTAAAAGACGTATATTCAAAACCATTTTAACGAGTGTGACACAGACAAGATCACTCGGAAATATTTTCAGTTTTAAGGAGTCTAAAAAGAGCTTAACTATGGACTCATCACCTTTTTCTAGATTTAGTCTCCTTAGCCCGAAAAAGCACAAAAACTACTTAGGAGAACTCTCCCGGTGAGACGAATCTCCTGAGGTGTACCTTTTTCCTCCTATTGGAAAAGGGCTAAAATTATGCCAATAGATTTTTTTCTGTACCAATTGACGAGTGTGAAATAACAAGGTCACTCTGGGATCTTTTCAATTTTAAGGAGTCTGAAAAGAGCTTAACTATGGACTCTATAGGGGATGTTCTTCTTGACCAATTTAACAAGTGTGAATGAACAAGGTCACTCGGCAATCGTTTCAATTTTAGGGAGATTGAAAAGAGCTTAACTATGGACTCTGTGGGGGTTCCTTTTTCATAAATTTAGTCCCTCGGGCTCGAAAAAGGGTTAAACTTATACCTGAGAATACTCTTCTAGTGAATTGAAGTTCCTAGAGTATACCTTTGTTCGTACAATTGACCATCTGGACCGAAAAAGGGTTAAACTATTGTAGGAAAGACGTGCCTTCAAATTTTAGTTTGGCGAGTGTGAAGGACAACAAGATTGCTCGACAATCTTTTCATGTTTATAGAGTTTGAAAAGGGCTTAAAGAAGACTCCAGGGGGATACGACTCATGTATGAAACTGGTTCAGGTAGAGCCCACTGTTAGGCTCAGACCAAGAGTCTCTTCGATGGTCAACTTGGAAAGTCTCCCAAAAGGGAAGAAAACACAAACCACAGTGTAATTCCTCCCATGGTATAGAAACCGTAGTCATGGCTTCAAGGATAGCCTCATCCGAAGGCAATTAAAAATATGATAAATCACTCAAATAAGGGTCGATGTTCCCAAAGGGTGAAGTAAACTGACCATATTCCATATGACGATGGAGGCTCTAGCCAGGACTGGCAGAGTCTATCAACGAAGAATCACAAGCATGAGTTTTTGAGGATCTACAAACAATGATATCAAACTCAGAAGGAGACTCAAGATCACTTGGACCAAGAGGGGGAAGGAAGGGCTCCCATGCCCCCATTGGATAGACCAATGGATCAATTTTTGAGACCAAGTATCGAGAAGGAAAACATGATTGCATAGGTTCCTGATCAGAAGCAATTGAACACCTAGGATAAGATGTCATATAATTAACACGTGGCAGGGTAGAGTCTACATGAACACTAGGAACATATAAAGGGGCAGCCTGAACTAACACCGAATTAGGATGGTGATTATCAAATGCCAGCTGGTCGAAAGTGACAATGCTTCCATTGTGAGGGAAATGCATCACCCAAAAGAGAGTAGACACCACATCGTTCATAGCATATACATAATCACGCCCAAGAAGCATATTTAAATATGATGGGCCTTGCACCACTATAACATCAACAAGGACATTCTTCCCACCTAATGAGATAGGCAAGTGAGGAAGAACCCACAAATATTCACTAGGACGTCTGTCAAAATCCAACATCTCATGTGAAGTAGACACAAGCTCGGGAGATCCCGAGACTTTCCAAACTGAGGAGGATAAAATAATTGCAGAAGCTCCTTCATACACAATACATTGATAAATGTTTGTTGAATTAACTTCAAACCTTATTTTAAAGGGTGCAGAAGAAGGAATACGAGGCTCAACAAGCTCATTCCAATCAAAGGAAACCATCCTAGGGCTTGGAGGGGGTGTGCTTGAAGTGATCATAATGCCCCCTTTTTACGAAAGTACTGAACTGGAAATGCTAAAAACATAGTCGGTAGACGTATCACTCCCAAAGAGAATAGTTGGATCAATCAAAGATTGCATCGATATGACCACTTTGGTAGACTCAACACTCTCCAAGAGAAGAGTGGGATTAGTCAAAGACTGCATCGGCGTGACCACTTTTTCAACCAATGATTCAAAAGGCTTCAAGACAACATGGTCTAAAGGTACTTCACCCCTCAAAAGAGGAGTGGGATCAGTCGATGACTACATCGACATGACCACTTTCTCAACTAATGGTTGAATAGGTTGTGAGACTACATGGTCTAAAGGCACCTCACCCCACAAAAGAGGAGTGGGATCAGTCGATGACTACATCGGCATGACCACTTCATCAACCAAAGAATAAATAAGTTGTGAGGAAACCTCAAAAGACTCAGAATCAGAAGATCTTGCAGACAGGGACCACAATATTTGTACCTCTGGAATGCCAAGGCACAAATGAGTAAGGTGATGTCCCTTGCAAAGCTTACAAGGGAAATTAGGCTTACGTCCTATCCGTCTAGGTTTCTCAATAGAATCAATTCTCCTAGCATGACTAGCATTGGTTGGTTTCTCATCTCCAACATGACTTGTAGAGGTTGGTGATGGGTCGATAACATGACTTGTAGAGGCTACAAACCTATTACCAGTATGACTAGCAGTGACTGGACTTTTTCCCCCAACATGACTTGCAGAGGCTGGGTGCTTTCCCCCAGCATGACTTGCATAGGTTGGGTGTTGGTATTCAACATGACTTGCAAAGTTCGACGACCTATATCCAACATGAATCACAGAGGTTGGTGATTTCTTCTTCCTATTCTTCCTCTTTCTAATTCGTTTAGACTTCTGGTTACTAGTAATTGTACTTTCACCAAAGGCAAGAGAAGGAGGAGGAGAATACTTTGTTGACAAAGGAACATCAACATGGTGCCCATGACATAAGGTTCTTAACTAAGAAGTGTTAAGATCATTCGGGACATTTGGAATGGTGTCCAACAAAACCGATAGTCCCACATTCAACCCAGGAATGTACAAAGTGGCCTTAAAGGGACACCAACATTTCCGAAGAAAGGAAAAGCACAAGAATCCCCTTGCGAAGGGGTTCCTTGGTTGGTATCGTCAAGAAATTTAGCCATGAATATCTTATGCACAGGTTCTCCCCTTGCGGTATCGTTCAAGTCTGTAAAAGTCTCGCACACTGACTATGACAAACCAGTGTTATCAAAATAACGCTTATAAAGAGGCAGCTCCACATTTCTAAGCGAAAGACAAAAATTCCTCACGACTGGTGGAGTGGGTGGTCTACCTCCCTAGGTCAAAGACCCAAATCAATGACTAAATAAATCACTATGGAAAACTAGGGAGCACAGAGCACACACTAAAAGTTCCTAAAGGAAAATCAAGTAGATCATTATCTAGTTGGAAGAACAGTTACACCAACCAACACTAGTGAAACTTATTGGTACAAGTGCAACTCGAACATGGAAGCACCCTCTAAGTATACTTTTCAAAGAGTGGTCCGACGTCTATCCAAGATATCACTATATACCCCCGCAGTCACCTGTGTAAGTCCCTAGAATAAAGGAAACTAGGCTTCCATCTCGCGAACTGTCACCAGGCGGGTACAGTCAATAGTCAAGTGGACCGCAATGAGCAGGGTAACAAAGCCTGAAACCTATCGAGGGTATCAGAATCAAGTGGTCTGGAAGACAGCTGAGGATCTTGAATGGATTCGGGTCCACGAAGCTCTGTAGGAAAATGAACCAATAGTATCCCACAACAAGTCCTCAATATGTGTTCCCCTCTACTCTTGGTCCGACTTTGGAGCAGTTATCTCCGCTACCTTTCTTCATGCGACCTCTTGTTTATCCCCTGTGTTAGAGGGGGGTCCCAGATAACTTTCACGTTTACTAGAATTTTTACACTCCCTAGCTCAGACTCCAATGTTTGTTTATAAGCCTTGAAGAGTTTCCTCTCCAACCTAATTCAAGGCTCTAGCCTCAACTAGTTGATTGAACCTAAAAACATAAAGTCTAATTAATTTTAATTAACGTTCTTTTTAAGGCTTGATTTACTCAAAAGGGGTGTGGTAGTGCATCTTATGTTGTTAAGACTCTTGCGAAAAATGAAACTTTATAAGAACACTAGCAAAGAAGGATTATCTTTCTTATTTTCTTTTGAAATTCTTTCAAGATGCGAAGAAAACACAAGTTTATGCTAATTTTTTATTTTTTTTATGCTTCAAACAAGAAACTTGAAATAAATTCTTTTTCTTTTTCTTTAAAGCAAGTAAAAGGGGAAAAAAGTGAAGACAATACAAGACCAAAAAACTGAGTTCTGGCCTACTATGGATCGCATGGAGTCACTGAAGGAACCACACAGGCTAATCAAAAAATATTCACAGACTCGTCTAAAACCCTTTCAAAGAAAACACAAGAAATCTTTAAAAGATAAAGAAACTGACGTCAAACCCAGGCTAAAGACTGTAACAACAGAGACCGGTACTAAATCAAGAAACTCCTAAGAATTCAGACTTCAATCAAGGAAGAGGTTGACTACCCCTTCTTAAGGAAAACACTTCTTGACATTGATACTTAAGCAACCTGTGTATGTACATGGGTTGTCTAAATGTAGGGCATGTATGTACGCGTGTAGACCCACTACGGGATGCATACACCTTTGTAACTTCTTAGAAAGAAAACTAGCAGTCAGGCTAACGGGGCAGGGAGTATTGGTATGGCAGACCAGAATACCTTAAAGACTCAGTAACTTACAGAAACTCAAAAAAGGTAATCAAACCAATAAAATACCCATAAAACCCCCTAAAACCCTAGAGGTTTCCCTATTATGGTTGCCAGTTCTGCTATAGTGGGAAAACTCCCCTATGGACTACACTAGGGTTAAACATGTAGGCAAATCTAACCGTCTAAAAGTCTCCTACTTTTTATAACTACCCCGACTATACCCCACATTCATGCATGAAATACAAATTAAAAGGATCTGGTAACTCTACCTTAAACTCTGCGTCCGGTGTCGATCCTTTCGCGTTCGATTGCTCCTCAAATACAAGTATCCTCCAAAGGATGACCTGCATTCACCAAAATCCAAACAAGAAACTACGAAAAAGAATATCATATATGAATTAGTGGGTTATATGTCAATATAAAACATAAATCAAACATGGAGATTGAACACAACATATGGCGGGACAGAAAAAGTATTCCTTTTATTAGAATCACAAAGTTTACATACAATGAGATCGACGACTTCTCCTCGAACCTGGTCTGGGATCCTCTTCACCAAGCTCCAACTGTGATTCCATGTATCTTTCTCCTCTCACACTTCTCTCTAGGTAAATGGCATAGGCTTATAATGGAGGAAAAAGGCAAGAATGGGAAATCCATGCACAAAACTCACAAGGTGGCTACAAATTCTTGGGGCAAGGAGGGGATGTGAAATGGGCATAGTTTCACTATTCTTATGCTTCTGTTTGGAATGAGACCCCAACACCTCCTTTTATATGACAAAAGTATGGTTATTCAGTTGGGTGACGGGCTATAGATGGTGGGACGGTTGGGAAACTACCCGTAATCTCAATGAATTCCTTACAACTTTTTTAATTTTTGCAACTTTTGTGGGAATACGCGGGTTGTAATGGTGCAACTAGCATATGTACGCATTTTGTAGTGGTGTAGCCAATGTATGTACGTGGGCAGTAGTGGAGTAGGGTGCGTACATATTCAAAAATATGGTTTTTAAGAAGATTTGCTCAGTGATGGCTTGGTAAAAATAGCAAGTAAGATGGCATGATGCCAAGTATGCATGTATGGTGAAATTTAGGGTTATAACAATAGGATCATGAATTATACATACCATCAGATGAATAAATTGAATAAATTGAGCCAGATGTAGAGGACAATTTTCTCGATGATCATCTTGATGGTGATATTATTGAAAAATACTTTTATGTTGATGATTTTGATATGGCCAATCCTTTCAACATCAATTCTGAATGAGATGATATAGATGTAGACTTGGATGAATAATAATATGATCAATTATATTCAATAAATTATTAAATGTATGATTTATGTGATTACATCTTTTATATGATTTATTATCTTTAAATTATTTATTATTATAGGTTAATAATCATCGTCATTGTCATGATTTTCATCATCATAATCAACATTTTCATCATTATCCTCATCATAGTCGTCATCACCATCACTATTGTTTTCACTCGGAACTGAATTTGGGTTGCAGCAAATCAATCTCGAGGCAACCTCAAACCAATTTGGATTGGAATTTGCCCTCCCCCAACCCGAGAGGGATCTCTCGAACAATGTCACGATATGATCTTGAGTAAGCGTAAAATAGTGGGTAGATTTATGGTTAATGATAGTTTCAGATTTTTAAATTTTGGGGGTTAAACCAAGGAAATGGTCCATTGGGCATGGAGTCAAGTGAAAATTGAGGAAAGGAGATAATAGCAGTGATCATATAACTTGCGGAAAGTGAGGCAAAGTAAGTCTATCTTTTAGCAATTTGATAATCATGATGCAGTAGCAGAAAAAGGAAAGGAAAGGACAATGTAGCAGATAATATATGTAGAATTCTGGAAGTGTAGACTGGTCTTACACCTGCTAATAGTTGGTACAAAGGAAAAACAATAAACAATTATAGAAAACCAAAATTCATTCGCTATAGTAGTGGTCGTACTAAATTATAACGAAGCACATCAATTAGGAAGATGAAATGAAACTAAATATGAGATACAAGAAAAAAAACTTGTGACACAGTCGTGATGGAATAAGGAAGAGATAAACAATATGATAATGACAACAATTCAACTGTGGGTAAGGAGCATATAAAATGAATTCCAAACAGATTTAACACAGGTGAAATAAGGAAGAACATGTTGAAAGAATCGACTGTGATGAATCTCACAGTCTCAAGAAATACATCATCTATATTATTCCATTCCTAGCTTACAAAATAACTCTGCATACAAAGGAACCCCTCTTCACAAGAGGTTTATTCCCCAGCTCGCCCCCGCGCCCTCCTCTTCTCTGTTACATCAATCCATCTTTTAAAAGAAAAATCTAAAACTCTTTGTGTTCCGGGAATCTGAAACGGTTTGCCTTCTCTAGACTGTGCGACTGTCGGATGCGCTGCCATTTCTTTAAACCATTATTAATCATTTGACACCTTGTCATTCCTTCCTTGACACTTGGAAGTTGTGGTATTGGATATTGGGCTCATGATCTATAAACCAAATAATTTTTTGATCACGTAATTCACCATTTCAACTGTACAGATCATCGTCATCAACAGCAGTTTGTGTAGCAAAAACATTTGTGGTGCCTACACTACCTGTAGTAGTAGCAGCCCGATCTTTGAACCGAAATTTCAACCCAAAACCTCGAGATTGCTGAAATGTTTGAGCAAATGCTTGATATTTACGTATATCTTCATCACTAACACTTCGTCGGGCATATTTCATTGATTCCTCAAAATGAGTTGCCTTTATTTATGCAACTCCAATTTCATCTTCATCCATGGCTTCAGGGTTTTCCTTTCTTTTCTTCTCCCTTTCAATGTCCATTTCAATATGCTCTCTAATAGCATACTTGTGAGCATGCTGACAAATTTCAATAATATCAGCTCCACTAAATCCCTGTGTGTATTGAGCAAGAGTTGCAATTTCAACATCCTTTGCAACATGTGACTTCCGCAAACATGCTTTAAATATTTGAAAGCAGGAAGCTTCATCAGGTAAAGGTATGTATATTAATTGATCAAGGCG
The DNA here is from genome assembly GCA_009831015.1 of Picea engelmannii. Taxonomy (NCBI): domain Eukaryota; kingdom Viridiplantae; phylum Streptophyta; class Pinopsida; order Pinales; family Pinaceae; genus Picea; species Picea engelmannii. Next base: position 1,791,461 of record ML776891.1, on the reverse strand, counting down.
ACCAGGTCATAATAAATCTGAATCAATAATGTCAGGCCAATTTGTAGCCCCAATAATGAAAATAGTTTTCTTGGCAGTCATGTCATCCATATCAGTCAGCAACTGATTCAAAATTATGTCTGTCGCACCCCCAGCATCTCCGACACTACTACCACGCTGGGTAGCAATTGAATCAATCTCATCAAAAAAAAGGACACAAGGTGTTGACTGCCTGGCCTTATCAAAAATATCACGCACATTGGCTTCACTTTCTCCAAACCACGTGGTCAATATCTTTGGACCTTTCACACTGATGAAGTTGGCCTGACACTCATTGGAAATGGCCTTTGCAAGAAGCGTCTTACCACAACCAGGAGGTCCATAGAAAGGACACCTTTAGAGGGAGACATACCAAACTTCTTGAATTTCTCTGGATATTGCACAGTCTCATAAAGCTCTCTTTTGACATTTTACAGACCCCCAATATCCTCCCAAGAAATATTTGGCACCTCCACAACAGTCTCACACAGGGCAGAAGGGTTACTAGAGCCCAGTGCATCCTGAAAGTGCTCATTTGTAACAGCCATAGAATTCAGAACTTTTGCATCAATTGTTTCATCTCCCAAGTCGATGACATCCATTTTTTCCCTAATACATTGTAGTGCAGCCTCGGTGCAAAGAGCTGCAAGATCTGCCCCAACAAAACCATGTGTATTCTTTGAAATATGTTCAAGATCAACATCTTCAGCAAGCTTCATATTCTTTGTGTGGATGCGAAGAACCTCCAGTTAACCAACTTCATCTGGAACCCCAATGTCAATTTCACGATCAAACCTACCAAACCTTCTAAGTGTTGGATCAACGTTGTTAGGCCTATTTGTTTCTCTCATGACAATCACATGAGCTCAAGATTTTAAGTTCACAATTCCATGGCACGGACAGTAACACTAAAACTAGTGCAAGTTGGGTGCATACTCAGAGTCAGTCCACCAACAAAATATTATGCCCCGTCAATGTCTTGAAATGATAATGCGACCAACACTAAAGCTTGGGGTGATGCTAATGTTAAAGCCTCATAACCATATAATAGAGCTGGATGAGAACCATTAAGAGCAATGCCTTTCTTGGATACAATGAACGTTGGTATCTGAGTTCCGTCCACGCTCTTAGCATTGTTGTATAAGACCTCAAAGGCGAGATAAGCTTCCAGAGTACGTCTGTACAAATTGGTCCAGCTAAAAATATACAGAAACCAGAGAATAGAAACGCTGATAATGTTTTGGTCTATTCCCATCCCCGCATGGACGCAATGACTGATCAAAATGATGAGTATAAAGCTGACAATGCAAATTTTGAAACTTTCCCACTTGGTTCGTCTCCTCTTTCCGAAAAATCGACTGAAAAAGACAATGAAAATGTACAGTTGAGAGATAACGCCTAGGCACCCGATCATGCACCATAGCAAGAGTCTTCTGATATAGCATAGGGGCAGGAGGAAGATTTTATTGAAACGAATCTTCATCATGCTACTCTGTACAGCGAGTGATTGGAACGAAATCTTGTTATGTTCATCGACACGTGAAATCCATGTCGGTGATCAAGTTCATAACATGCTACACGGGGAGATACTGATAATGATCATCAATCAAATTAGATGTTGAATGGTCAGTTCAAGCACCACGAGCAGTTGAGGTTTCAAATTGAATAGGAGGAGGCTGGGACTGGAACCTCTGACAATCCATGGGTTCAGCTCTCACCAACCGTTGTTGCTAGCAATGTTGTTCTTGTTTCTGTTGCATCAGAGAGTGGAGGTATCTTAGATCCATGTGTGAAAGACTCCAGGTGGAATGACAGTGACATCCTTATCGGACTTTTCAGTAGGTTCCAGTGATTTTTTTGGCCATGTCTCTCTTTTCAAGTCTACAAAACCACGAAGAATCGCCTGAGCAACTCCTTGCTCTGATTCAGCTCAAAATGGTGGCACACCACACAATAAAATATATAGAATAACACCAGCACTCCACATGTCAATCTCATATCCGTGATTACGCTTCAAAACCTCCAGTGCCATGTAGTATGGACTACCAACTAGTTCAGAAAAGTGATCCCCAGGTTTGAAGAATACAGATAATCCAAAATCAACGACTTTAATAGGTGAATTCTCCTTTCTGTTCGCAAACAAGAAATTCTCTGGCTTGAGGTCCCTATGGGTCATACCATGTATGTGGAAGAGATCTTGGCATCGTGAGAAATGGTATTATATAGGCGAATTGATATGATGTGCATAAAAAAAGAAGATCGTAGAAGGTATCAAAGTAATGTCAAAGTACTTGAGATAAACTTGGGTTTCCTTTGCATCAACATCCACTACATCTATCGATGCAAACTTGGACACTTCACTTACAGTTTTTGCAAGAATTTCATCAAGCTGTATGCAAACAACATATGTGGCCCTTCTGAATCGGAGAACCAAAACCTTGTCCAATGTATCCTGATGAGCTTGTCAACGTCCTGTTTCCTCGTAAGAGTCTGTAATAGGTAGCTCATTTTTGTATTGAAAAAAGAGTCAAATTTCCCTCTTCCTCTCTGCTCCTCCAATGGGAAAGAAAAAAGTATGATCGCTACACTACGCTGTGAATGTGAACAATGCAGAGATCCTTGAGTTCCTTCACACGGTCTGCAGCTATCTCGCCCTCACCCAACGCTGAAGGAGACACGGACTCCTTTTCCTCAAATCACGTGTAAATTGAAAAATCCAGGTGCAAGCCCACCATTCTTAAGATTCAGCTATAGCTTCCTTCAACAATCTGATGCAAGTTAGAGATAATTTGCGATTCTCAAATACATTGGGATGAAAACAAATGGGTAGAGAAAATTTTCAATATTTGTTACAACAACTATCATGATTTTTGTCATGGTGTCATCATCATCATCCTCATCCTTGTCATCATTATCATCACCATAATCAACATTGTCGTCGTCATCGTCATCATCATTACAATCATCATCGTCGTCGTCGTCGTCATCATCATTACAATCATCATCATCGTCGTCATCATCAATATCATCTTCATAATAATCATCATCAGTCATGGTCATCCTCATCGCCTTTGTCATTCTCTTTGCCATCATCATCAATATTTTCATTGTCATCATCATTTTCATCATCATCTCCATTTTCATGATCTCTATTGCCACCATCATTGTCACCATCATTGTCACCATCATTGTCATCATCATTGTCATCACCATCGTCATCATCACCATCATCATCACCATTGTCATCGCCATAAATCATCATCATCATCATCATCGCCATTGTCATCATCATTGTCATTCTCATCATCATCGTCATTAGCATGATCATCATCGTCAGCATCATCATCAGTGTCATCATCCTCCTCATCATCGTCATTTTCATCACTATCATGATTTCTGTTGTGGTTTCATCATCATTTTCATCGTCATCATCATCTTTATCATCGTCATTGTCATCACCATAATCAACATTTTCATTGTCGTCGTCGTCGTCATCATCATCATCATCATCATTAATATCATCATCATCATCATCATCATCATCATCTTCATTAATATCATCATCATCGTCGTCGTCGTCGTCGTCATTAATATCATCATCATCATCATCATCATCATCACAATCATCATCCCTCATAAAGGTGACTAAACTAGGTTTCCATCTCAAGGAGACAATGATTTAATCCATGAGCAATTTAAACCGTCAAAATTCAACAATGTTTTGAAATAGAACTAGGTATAAGAAGCAAGAATAAGTCTTTAGACTTAGCTACGTTGCGTGGAAGAGTAAACTATATACGTAGAAAATACCTAATAATCAAGGATCTAATTGGTGGAGTTAGTTTGTGATGCTTAATGCAATTTCAATATTTATATGACTTAGAATGGAAGAACTTCCCAATTGTATTTTTATTTTCATTCCCTTGTAGTATACTAGGTGTTCAATCTATCTTAAGGAGCAAAGTTTCAACATTGTTATAATCTATGCAATTTGTAAATATCTTGTGAATAATAAGTGAGTTCAATTTTGTTCTAATATTATTTATAGGGTTCCAAAACTCCCGTTGGATAGGGCCCACTCAAGAGGATATCATAGGAACCCTTGTTCTTATTTCTCCCATTTCCATTTCTATTAACTAGTTGTTTGCATTAATGTAGATGTTTATTTGCACCCAATATGGTAGTTTAGTTTTAACAATATTTTTGTTTAATATAGTACTCTAAATTTGATACATTTTATGTTATTTCCATTCCTTTCAATTACATTAATCAATGGTTTGGATTGCAATCCTTGTAAGTATTCATAAGTATGAGGGTTGTTTCTCTCATTAATTTTACATGTTGGATATTTGAATGATAAATATTCATTTCTATCTACTCTCCCCATTTCATAGGCACCAATATACATCACATCTGAATTCCATCATACTGCAAGAAGAGATGGCAATCAAAACCTAGGCTGTGTGGAATGGTTTTAGGGTAGCTTATCATTGCTCCATATAGTAATTGTCGTCATCATCGCCATTGTCATCATCATTGTCATCACCATCATCATCATCATCATCATCATCATCATCATCATCATCATGTAAATAAATATAAAATATATATGTAAAATATAATATATATATGTAAGAGACAAAGGGATAATCTTCTACTTGGAGCTAGGGTTTCAACCCCATTTTTTTGTGTTCCCATATTCTCATAATATATTCCATGGTGTCTCTCAGAGACTCGAGCATATCTCCTAAATTGAGCATATCATCAGTTTTTCCAAGATGCATATCTCTTAGTCCATGCCATCGATTGAATAGCTCCACTCCTCTAGTTACAACTATGTCACTCTCCATGAGATTTAAATCTAGTGCTATCAATGGTATGTCATAAATTTTTTGATCCCCAAACATACACTTAACAACCAAAAAGGAATCACCAAAGACCTATAAATATCAAATACCAAAATAAGAATCTAGTTTTAGGAGAGTCTTTAAAGCCACTGTCTCTATTAGATAATTTGAACCCTTTCCTATATTTTCTTTGAAGGAGATAAAATGTGTATCTTATGTATATATCACTTCCCCTATTCCACAAATCTACTCCATACCATAAAAATATCCATACGAAAAAAAAAAAAAACTCGAACAATAGTTCTTATCTATCTATAACTCCCCTATCCACCTTGGAATTTTTGTTTTTGGGTCCTCCTTACATAAGTTAAAAATTGATACAATTTGATCAAATAACTTAAAAGATTGATTTTGTCTATCCTTAAATTCCCTTGAATTTATTTCTAGCCACAATCTCCACAAAACCAAAAATGGAATGGTTCTATATTGTTTAAGAACGGGTTTTAAAAACCAAGGATGTAAACAATCTTCAATATAGTTACCCACCCAAATATCCTATTTGTTTCGAATTTTTAATGCCCTACCAAATCTATTTGGAAAAAGGGCATGGACAAAGAGATGCGTAGTTTTTTCCTCTTCTCCTCTATAGAGAACATCGATGCCCATGCCCTACTATTGTTAGTTTTGTAGTGCCTCCCAAGTTAAAACCCTGTTGCATAGAGATATCCACATAAATAGTTTGTTCTTCTTCAAAGATTTTAATTTCAAGATATAATACCATTACCAAACTAGTTTTTGATGTGCCTCTAACATCAATTAATATATAATAATATATTGATAATGTGTTTTATATATATATATATATATATATATATATATATATATATATATATATATATATATATATGAAATAACCGTATATATATATAACACATATAACCAAAAATCACATAAACAAAAATAAAAACTTGGCATTACCCCCACGCAAACTGTGAAGAGAGAACTAGCATTACCCTCACGTGAAATGTGAAGAGAGAAATGGAATTTGCCGAGAGAAAACTCAGGAATTACCCCCACGTGAACTGTGAAGAGAGAATTGTCATTACCCTAACCATGTCATTACCCTCGCATGAACTATGAAGAGAGAACTAGAATTACCTAAGAGAACTGGAATTACCTGCACGAAATGTGAAGACAATGACCCGAGACAACAAGGAGACAAGTGGAGTCGGCCAAGAGACAAGAAGTGGACAATTCAAGGAGGCCCTATCCCACTAGGAGAATGACATAGGAGACCCCATATATAGAAGAGATAGAGCCAAGGGTGATTTGTTGAGGGGGGCAACAATTCCACAAAATCGTTACTTATTTCTGCTTATTTAGTTTTTAGGGTTATTTTTTATTTCAAAATTGTTTAGTTATGTATGGGATTGAACCCACAACTTCATGATTATGGACATTATTGAGGTATTTGGCTCCATGTTAGCCAACACTTACCCTCATCCTCTCGTTCCACAAGTCATTGCTATGATACCAACGACATCTCCTCCTCTAAACCCCCCTCATTCATTGATGAATTTGCCCGAGATGTATATCACAATCTGATGTTTAACTTGGATCAAACCTTTACACTAGTTGAATGCTCTTAATATCATTGGTCAAAGGAACTACTTGATGGGGAAATATTTTGATAAGTTTGACAAGTGATCAATGTGCTCAATGGTTTATTTCCAATGAAATATGACTTTTAAAAACATGCCCAATTGATTGTGTATGGGAAATTTCATACCCATACATTAGTTTCCTTTGTTCCATAGTTATGCTTAAGAAAAAAAAAATATTGGGGTGAATTGATATATAGACATATCATTTTTTTAATGTTTTGAATCGTTGTATGATTAATTGACTTGAGAGCACAATTCGTTGCCCAGATTTTGACCTTCATTCTTTGTATTAGTGTTGGAATTTGTTTTTTAAGGGACAAATCATTGCTAAAGTTGGATCTTCTTTTTCCCTTGTATTTGAACTCAAGAGAAATCAATTGGATGAAGCAAATCATTCCCAGCTATGGAAGCCTCTCATCATAATTTGTTTCTCACCTAAAATGTTTTTGTGAAAGCAAATCATGGCCAAGATTTGATCTTATCTCCCTTTGTGATATGCTTGACTAAATCGATGTGTGTGGGTGTTTTTAAGTCCAAAGTTGGAATCCTTATATATTTGTATTTCCCATTGTGAAATCAACATGGAATGAGTGTTTACAAAACTTGGCATTGGCAATCTTACAACTTTGTTTTTCCAATTATGAAAGTGAATTGGCATGGGCGTTTACAAGGCCATCGTCGTTATCCTTGTATCTCTTCTTCCCATTGGTGACAATCCATTTGAGTGAGTGTTTACAAGGATAGCATTTTAAAACTTGTATCTTTATTTTTTTTTATGTTCACATCAATTTAAATGGGTGTAATCAATCCCAAATTGGCATCTCTATGTGCATTTCATTCACAATGATAAAATTGTAGTTTCCTCTTGTATGACTTCATTGTTATGTTGGAACCGCATTGAATATTTTGGTTTGGTTATGGAAATATTAGGAACAATGTAATTCTACCCTTGGTCTGGCTTATTGGGCTTCTTGTTTTGTTGAATATCCATAAAAATAGGGTAAGTATAGAAGGGTTTCAATAAATTGTTGTCTCCCAAATCATCCACTCATCCAATAAACATCCAAACATTTCTTAAATTAGGTAGATTTCATCGTAATATTTTGAATATATGATTCAATTTTCTTAATTTGTTTTTAATATGCAAGCATTGCAGAAAATTTTCTATAATATATCCTCCACAAAGTGCATGTATACCTCAAATAGGTTTTTAGATTGTATATGCTAGAGAATTGTATATGCTACTTGATGGGGAAATATTTTGATAATTTTGACAAGTGATCTGAATAGACCATGTCTGAATACAAAATAAATTCAAATAAATGACAAGTTGTTGGTCGAAACATATAGCACTCCACATGGTGCTTGTTGATTGGGACGTGTATAACACAATTATCATGCTCAACGGATGATGTTGATAACACCCTGTTAATGTTGAGTAAATTGTTGGGTTGAAGAAACAATCTACAAAGGTAACCTACAAACCAACTTTAAGACTGGAAACTAGCCTTTCCAATCTAGAGAGGGCTCTCTCTGAGACTCGATCTCTAATAAACAGGTTGCTTTAAATTGATGACTAGATTTAGAATTTTGAGATAATTTTTCAAGGTTTGCTGACAAAAGATATAGTATTTCTAGGGCTATGGATTCAACCCCTGAAAACAAAGAAAAAAATTCTTGGTAGATAGAACTCCTCATAGGAACAAAGGATAAATAAGGTGATGAACTTCAATGTTTGGTTTGATCATCTAGGGTGAAAGAAGAAAAGAAACACATAACAGGATTAGAGCACCACAAAGGATGAATACAAGTGCATATGAAAATAAGTACATAGGAAATACATACAAAGAAGAGTACAATCTTCAGATCACCACCATTAGAATCTTTTTCTTAAGGAATTCAAAACTTCTGCATTTGTATTTATTTAGATTCAGAAAATTACCTTGAGGATCAAAATGTCTATACTTCTTCCCACGCACTCCCCTTTTTACATCAAAATAGTCCATATATATATAGAAAACTAAAGTTTCACTTAGCTACTAGGATTCGATCTATTATCTCCTAGAGTTATGGATCTCATTGTTTTCAAAGAGAACAACAACCTCTATAAAATTTACCAAAAATAGGAAACTTTATTTGCCAATCATATCCTAACCGAAATGTCATTTACAATCATAACTTCTTGAGAAAATTTCAACCATATGGTTGTGATGAATCATCATGTGTACTGTTAGACAACATTATCACCTTTGCACAGTAAATTCCGGTTTATGTTGCGCAAATGTTGGCTGTGATATCTGCATAGCGATTTCGCGTGGCGGATCTTCATGATGAGGTTGCTCGCGTGAATCCAGTTGGCAGCAAAGCATGGGATCATTCAGTTTGTCCATAGCTTCCTTATCCAATATCACTTGTAGTTGTAAGGTCTTGTTTTCCTTTCTTAATGACACATTTTGTCTCTTTAAAATCCTCACATGTCTCAACAAAGCCGCAATCCTTTTCAATTTTGATTGAGAATCATAGATTCTTGCACAAGAATCGTCTATAGTTTGTTTGCATTTTTTGTAATGTTTCATGATCCCTTCCTCTGATATGTTTTTTTCCTCCCTGAGCTTAATGATATCATCTTGAGCTTCTCTTTGTTGTTTTTTCAGCGATTTTTTATTCGTTTATCCTCTTGTTGGTGAGGTAGGATCTCTCTAATCTACTTGACTCTATGGTGCTTGTGCTTAGAAATTCTTTCTATTAGCAGCCTCTTCAATTCTTTGTTCTCTTGATAGAATTGGGATATAACATGTTGAGATTTCTTGAGTTGTTTTTTCACCTCCTTGATATCTACATCTTCCTCACCTAGTTCCACTTGCTTTTCATCAATCTCCTGGGTTACACATTCAACAAAATCTATTTGAATTATGGGTATGGGAAACCTCCTGGCATAGGACCCGATACGCGGTTTATTGGGAGATTGTGTCTCCTCAGTTTCATCAATGATCTTAGTTTGATTTTTTTCTTCAAGGCTATCTAGTTGAGTGATGAATTCTCAATTTATTTTCCTTTCCCCCTTTTAGCAACACCTCCTCCTTTTACCCCTGAACTATGAAATGTTGATTTCTCAACAGATAAAGGAATATCTCCTTTAGGATCCAGGTAAATGTTTGTTTAAAAAGAGAAGGAATCCTAGTCCATGTTTAACTTTCCAAGTGTTGATTAATTGGGTTGGTTTTCATTGATTTCAACCCTTGAAGAAAGTCCGGTAGTGGATTCTGGTAGGAAAAAGGTATGGGTAATGGTACAAAGTTTGTTTGATTGATAATGGTATGTGTTTTGATATATTTTAAGTTAAGACTATTCTAGATGGATATTACTTCTCATGCCATTTCCGGTGGTATGTGGAACATCACATAACTCCTCACAGTTAGAAAGTTATGGCCATGTGAAGTTGGAGAACCCTCATGAGTCAACTAGAAGCCCTAAAAGGTCAAAGTAGTCAAAGTGGTTGCAAAGAAGAAATTATTTAAATAATAAAGTGAAGTGATGAGTGTACTATAAGTCAAACTGGATGCAAAAGAAACCATTTAAGTAATAAAGTTAATGGAGAACTTACTAATTGTGGAAAGTGGTTAATTTAAGTGGCCAAGTGGTTAGAAGTGGGTTAGCCCTAAAATAAGGAAGTGGGTTAAGATGGTGAGAAGGTAACCCCTTGAGGAAGCTACATGAAAGTATAAATAAGAGAAAAAGGTGTCTCATTTAAACACACTTGAGCACATTGAATATCTATTATTGTGTAAGGCTTATTGCAAGTACTCATTCATACATCTAAAGTTGTGAAAGTTTGAGGTAGCACGAAGGGTTGACAGTGAAAGTTTCATAAATACAGTGAATACTAAAAAAACCTAAGTTATGAGGTGTACGCGGGCTAACAGTGCAATAGGGTGCATACATACGTGGGCTAGTAGTATATTAGGGTGTGTACATGAGATTAAATCCATATAAACTTGAGAAGATGAAGATGCCAAGTCTCTATATTATAAGAGCAAGTTCCCAGGAAGGTCTATAGTGATCAAATACATCATATCTATCCATTGGTTCAAAAGGTATGTTTTATTTCTATGAGTAGTTGGATTTTTATGTATGCATCAGAAATGGCTATGGAGATTTGAGGATTCTCCCTAGAGAGACTAGTGGTTGCATGGGATATTTTGTATAAGTCATATATACATAAATACAGTGCTGATATAATCAATATTTATCATTGATACTTCTTGTTAGAGTTGAGGCACATCTCGTATTTCTTGGAATATGTCTAAGTTTTTTTGTGGTACATGATTGAGAGCTTGTATTTGTGAAGTGGTTGTTGTATTGAGAGGTTGAATATCAGAAAGGGTTTGATGTCTAGATCATGTGAGGGTGATTATAATTGTTCATGATAACATACACTCATTTGGCACATGACTAGAGAGAGATATAGAGTATTTGGGTAAATTTTATGTATGAGGATGCATGCACATGGTACAGCTACAGTCTGGATACAGTGACAGGTTGTAAATCTATGTGAAATAAGTTGTAGAGGGTCAGAAGTTTTCAGAAGAAAGAAAACCCTAGATTTTAGAAGGAATATGCAGGCTTCATAACAGATAGGTCACATACATATGTGGGTTGCATAATAGATAAGGTGCGTACATACACATGCAGCAAAACTACAGGTAGCATGTCTATTGTATTTGGTTGATACATGTTCAGTTCAAGTACAGATTGATTGCAAGGCAGTAGTATAGGTTGGTTGCAAGTCAGTGGTACAGGTTGTTACAGTGGTATATCTAACAATGATAGTGTGACAGTGGTTCCATCATTCTACTTCTATGTCGGGGTGGTTGGACAGGGAAAGGAAAGGTGGTTGTAGCCACCTTTCGGTTGTAGTCGGAGAACATAGAGGGTTGTAGCCTCATTCTGGTTGTAGCCAGAGCATTGGGGAGTTGGAGCTTCCTTTAGGTTGTAGCCTAAGAAACTAGGGGGTTGGATCCTCCTTCCGGTTGTAGCTGAAAAACATAGGAAGTTGGTGATTCCAATGAATGTAATTCTTAAATACATATAAGAAAAAACATTATGTGGTTTTCTCTCGCTTTGGGTTTCCACGTAAAACACTAGTGTACTATGTATATGTATGATTGATCATTTATTCATTGTTTATTTACTATGAAACTATTGGATGATAATGATCTATTATTGATTCACCCCCCTCTCAGTAATCCAACACCAAGCTCCTCAACCACCAACATATTTATCAAGGAAAAATGGAATAGGCTATTCTCTGGTTGGTTAGCTTTGTCTTGGACAATGTCTTCCATTCTTCCTAGGATTCTACATAGGAAGAAAGGTAAGTTTAAAGGACTTATCCCTGTGAAATTCATTAGGAGCCTAATGTGGTATTGATGTACCTTATCAAATATACCCTCACAAGTAAAGTACTTATCAATTATCCTCATAGGCTTCTCAAAAGGTTCCAAAAGATATTCACTGGGAATGTTGGCACCAATCTTCTGATTTATGTATTCAGGTTTGAGAAAATCAATATAGCATGAAGTATCTAATGGAATACCTTTAAACCATTTTTCTCCTTGCATAGGAATCTTCATCATAGCTGATATGGTTTCCTCTGACACTTGGAAAGTGATCCCTGCAATAGTTTCACTAACACTAGTAAAGTTAAGAGTGAACTGCTTGGTTAGTTGTGCATTGTACCCTTGAAACTTTTCATAGAATCTTATGCATCCAGCTTGTTCAAAGGACACTCTGATCGTCAGGTCTTCATTTACTAAGTTTAAATTATGTGGCTCAAACCTCACAACTTTCCTGCTTCTTGCATTCTTTCTTTTTCATTGAGGAGTTGTCATGATGTTGAAATATGTCGATTGCAGGTGCGCAACAATAGATTGTAATAGCCTTTGCACAGTGAAAAGAGGAACAATAACCTTTGAAAACAAATGGGAGTGATAACCTTTGTGCAACAAATGAGAATAGTGACTTTTGCATGGTGCGCAGGAAAAGGTAGCAACATGAAACTCTATGCAGCAAAAACATCAGTGGCAGGAAATTCGGCGAAGCGAAAAACTCGACACAACAACAAATAACAATGAAAAAATTCAACGTAATGGAAAACTCATCACAGTAATAAACAACAATGAAAACTCAGCAAAACGACAAAAAGAAATGGAAAAATTAGCACATGAGTAGGTAATACAAATTTAGCTCAAAATAAAGAAGGATGATTATGTGACAAACAAACTCATTGTCGGCACAGGGGCAGACCCAAGGTTCAACACTATCAACGCACCAACAAGCCCTAACTATTGGCCCTTTCGACAACACCTACGGAGAAGATGCAATCTCATCCAAAGTAGAAATAGGGGGTTGTAGGACACAGGTGTCTACAACTAGGGGAAATGCAAAGTAAATCCAAGGCAACAACACACAACAATCTAGATATTCTTTACCAGCTTAAGCCTACTTCATACAGTTATGTCTCAGATCTAGCACAATAATGCAATAACATAATAACAAAAGGCAAAGAACACAACATCAATCACACATAACAACAAGATATACGTGGTTCACCCTCTCCCTATAGTTACATCCACAAAACTGTGTTTCTTGATATATTATGTGAAAAGATACAGTTATATCTGAGCACTTAGCTTGTAGATCTCTCTCTCTCTCTCTTCTCTCTTCTTCTCTCCCCTCCCTGCACACCCAGCTACCCATCTACAGGGTTGATGTTCACACCTAGCTGAAGATATTACAATAAAGACTCTCTACCATAGCTTGTTTCTCTCTCTCTCAAAATCACTACACTCAACAACCATTAACCACAATAGCATGAACCAACTATTGATGAAAACCAAAAACAACAACAACAACCCCCTTGTCTCATCTAGATCTTTATTTATACATTACAATCACTCTCAGACAACCTTAGACCAAGTTTAAGTGTCAAAACCCTAGGTCCACTTGACCTGTGTTTTCAGGGCTTCACCAACCTATCTTTCCTTATTTCCCGCGAGGTGCTCCAAGCATTCGTCGGTGGATTTTTCTACTTGGTGAGTTGTCCATGATCCATCTTCCTTGTTGATCTGTCTTTCTCTATCTTCTCATTCAACGGCTCACTTTCCATTTCTTTTCTCCTTCTTTTACACTTCTTTGACCACTTCAACCCATTCTTAGTGAATGTGCCTTCCATGCAATTCGTATTCCGCCTTTCCTTCTTAATATTCACCTTCTTCCATAACCAAGGGCCAACAGGCCCCCAACACTCACATGTGACTCGTCTCGATTCACTCCAAGACCGAACCTTTTGTTCCACTTCGACTTAAGACTACACAGAGCATCCTGTGTTTTCTGCTTTGTCCCTCCCTTCCTTGTGCAGATTTTCTTTTCTGTGTCTGGTACCCAGTTTCAACTGCACCTAGTACCTAGACCCTTATTCTTATGATTTTACTGAGAGCTGTGAGGCAGTTGGTTTTCATAATACAATTTCAACCAGATCCTATTTGCAAAACCTTCTTTACATTCTCCATTCAATGTCTTCAATTGTGCGCTCCTCCTTCTGTGATGTAGGAAACCTCAAATGGTCCTAGCCAATGTGTTATGAACTTCCCTAGGTGCTTCATGAACTTACTGTCATATACCAATACCAAATCTCCTTGCTTGAATGAAATTTATCTTGATGTGTCTGTCATGATGGTCCTTTTCTCTTTCCTTCTATACCTGCTGATGAAATATTGCAATAAACCTGTCTTCTTCCAATTCTACCAACTGTGCAAGCCTATCTTGAACAGCACTAGTGTCGTCCATATTTGTGAATGTTGCAATTCTTAAGCTAGGAACCAAGTATTCCATAGGTACCACTGCTTCCAATACATACACCAACTTAAATGGGATTCGCGTTGTTAACTTCTTGCAAGTAGTTCTGTAGACCCATAATACTGTTGGAATTCCTAAATCCCAATCATCTCTATTCACATTGCAAATCTTCATCAGTGTTGTCTCCAAGATATTATTGAAATGTTCGACTGTACCATTCGTTTGTGGGTGGTATGGTGTACTCTTTTGATGATGAACTTCAAATTCCCAAGTCAAGGCTTCAATAGTTTTATTAATAAAATGAGTAACTTGATCACTCATAAGGATCTTTTGGCATCCAAACCTTGTTATAATATCATCAAATATGAACTGCGCAGCTGTAGTTGAACTACAGTCCCTAAATTCTCTTGCTTCTGCCCATCTGGTCAAATACTTTGTCGTAGTGATAATGTATCTTTCTCCTGTGCACTTTCTTGGTGGGTTAATAGGTCCCACAAAATCAATGGCCCATTTCTCAAATGCCTATAAATTTAGCCAAGGTGTTAAAGGCATATCATCTCTTCTAGAAGGCTTCCCGACTCTTTTGGCATACATCACAGGTTCTGTAGTATTCCTTAGAATCCTTGTGTAAAGTGGGCCACCAGAGCCCAACTCTAAGAACCTTCTACCTTGTTGCTTTCCCTGCATAGTGTCCTCATGCGATGCCTTTATGTGATTCTACCAGAATCAGTGGTATTTCTGCCTCCATAACACATCTCCTCAAGATCTCATCGAGTCCCATATTATATATTTATCCAGTTATAAGTGAAAAATCTATAGCACGAACTACCAGTTGTTTCTTCTAACTGACTATGTATTTGTGTTGGCCCTTGACCAAGTTTTGAGGATCCTTGGTCATGTTTGACCTACTTTTGGGACTTCGACAGGCTGTTGAAGACAGAGTGAAAGTTGAAGCATAGATCGCGGGATCTTGGTCCCGTTTTAGGGCTTTTTGGGTTTTGGGCTTATGTAATGGGAATGGGGATGTCGGCCCATGGGTTTACCCATGTTTAGGCCCATTTCGTAATGTATAAATAGATAGCTAGGTGATGTAAGAAGAGGCCAGAGTGTTCTAAGTTCTAGAGTTCATTCTAGGTGATCGAAGGAGGGACAAGTATGTGATTCTAAGTGAAAGTGGTAATTGGCATTGCTTTGTGCACATTGTGTGAGATTTGCAGAGCTAAGTGCAAGTGATTGTAAGATACTGTGGAAGGATTTGTGATTTAATTCAGGGAAGGAGTATCTAGCGAGGTACGTAGATCTCTTGTCCTCTGCAGATTAAGACATCATGGATCTGTGCATGTAGAAGATTGACAAAAAGAAATAAAGAAGAATATTTGGTGGGCGTATCCCTAGGGTGGGGGTGAACCACGTATATCTTGTGTTGTGGTTGCTATGTGCTTTATGGTTGTTCTCTTGTTTATGTGGTTAAATGCTTAGTGTGGTGTATGTTAGATGAATCTGATATGATAGCTTAGTGTTGAATAATGTGAATGAATGCTAGATCTAACCTATGCTGGTATGCTTAGTACTTGAATCTATTGGATCTATGTGAATATTGTGTTGATCTATTGTTAGGGTTTAGTTGTGTTGTAAACTAAGGTTGAATATTAACGAATTGTAACTGTTAAGTTCTTTGTTAAGGTGTTGTAATCACATATCTATGTCCCAGCTAAGGTTGCAGACACTGGAGTCCTGCAACCACCCCTGCCTCTACCTCGGGTGAGACATCATCTACTTTTCAAGTGTTGCTGAAAGGGTCGGTAGTTAGGGTTTTTTTGGTGCATTGTTGTAGAGTTGAACCCTGGGTTTTCCCCTGTGCCAATAAATGGTTCCGTTGTTGGGACCTAAAACTATGATTGATGGGAACTGAAGGAAATAAAGAAATATATGTGCGTATATATGTTGCCTTAGTGTGAAGTATTCTACTTGACCTGTAAAGCTTTGTGCTAAGAAAAGAAGTCATGTCCGAAGAAAAGAGGTAAGATCTCGAAGATTTGTGCTCTGATAAAGGTAAGAATAGTGAAAAGTTTTAGATCTGTAAGATTTGTGCTCTGTTGAAAGTAAGATTAGTGGAATTTTTCGTTTCAAGAGTATGGGTCTAGGTATGTTTGATAAATGTTATCCTAGTCTAAAAACTAGGGCACAGCTAGAAGAGAGAAGGTTTGATATGAGTAGATCTGATAGAAATAATGAAAGATATGTTATTCCTATGCATAGAAAGAATGTTTGGACTAACAAATGGATGTAGGATCCTAGAAAGAATTGTTTGCAGGTTAGCTACTATGATCCTAGTGTGTAGTACAGGAAAGGTTGGGGATCATTTAAGAAAAAAAGAGGATTAACCCTTTGTTACAGTTGCAGAAGATCGGGACATGTTGCTAAGGAATGTCTCGGAAGAAGACCTAGTTGTCTTTTTTGTAAAGATATGGACCATGAAGTTTTATATTTCACTAGAATGATTGTTAAGATTGACAGAATGAATATGAGACAAGAAAACCTTGAGCAAGGTCATGAAACTGATACCATGGCAGAACCCCAGACAGAATCAGAGACTGTATTACTGCAAATGAAAGAAAGCCTAAATAATCACAGAGATATCAACTTATCAGAGATCTTTAAAGAAAAGGAATGCATAGAAGCAAGAATAGGAGACTTCGACATAGACTATGTTTTGGATGAGGAAACACAGGTAAATATCATGACAGAAAGAACTTGGGAAGCTTTAGGAAATCCTAATACGACTCCTTAATTTGGAGGAATAGGACTATTCAGGGGAAAGTTGATAACCCTATGTGGAAGACTCACCCAGGTATCTATGAGTGCTCATGGAGATTTCACAGAGGAAGATTTTGAGGTTGTTAGATTCATTGAGAACAGCGCTCCATTTACTATGTTATTAGGAAAAACCTGGGTCGAGAAAGATCAGACCAGAAGAAAAGAAGAGGAGGCCCTAGAACAAAATAAAACATGAATTAAAAAATTTCATGACTAGGAAGATAGCACACTTGATTGCAGAATAGGAGAACAGATCAAAGCTACTTAGAACCAGAAACTTGGATCACGGAGTTGAAAGAACACAAGAAAATTCAGAGACAAGTAGAGCACCTACCCTACATAGAGAAGCAGTATTACTCTCTGATCCTATGAAAGAATATCAATAGCATGAAGATGTTATGCAAAAAGAAGACAAGAATCAGAATGTAAAGAGGAATACTGAGACGAATATCATAGGAAAGAAGGCTAGAAAACTCAGTAAGAAGAGAGAAAAGGTCAAAAATTTACAGAAGGGCCCAGAGGGAACTTCGCGGAAGGAAGATTTGCAAAATTGGAACTTCGTCAAGATATCAGAACAGTACCCCATGGCACTTCTCCATGGTGAAGTGATATGACTGTTGGAAGCATTATAACCATTGGACCAATGTTCCAAGATGGTTATAACAATAGTTATGACCAGAAAGGTTGCCATCGGACCGTTGGGACCGCATCGCAACAAACAGAACTACATTAATGGAAATCTTCTTATCCGTTGGAGAGATCTATTACATTGTGTCTACTTAGTCCATCGATTGTTGCACCGAGAACACTTTTGCGAATTGTATCAAATCTAAAAAGAGAATCGATTGCTACTTCGTTGTGCTTAGTAAGTTCGACACCAATTCTATTTCTTTGAGCACTCATCCATCCACCTGAGTTTTTTGATCGAGAGTGTGCATGTTGGATGAGCTCAACATTGTGGAGAAGTCATTCGAGGAATTTTTAATTGATATGATGGTTGAGAGAGTGATGTCCACAGGAATTCAAGCTTCATCGATGTGAGGAGTGCAAGCCTCTTTGTCGATTTCTCGTGGATTCGTACCATCCTGACCGGAAGTAGAGAATAGAACCAAGCATAGAGATTATCTAAAAAACACGAAGTTAATCTCAACCATCTTACCCGACTACATCCCGCCTCTGTCTGGCATGGTGAGTCGTGATAGTGTCCCGAGGGACTTTGATTACACCATGGTTACTGCGTACCTCCCGAAGGGGATACATGCAGTCAGAACGTAGAAAGATAAGATCGCGACGTTGACGTTCAGGGACTTCAACCTAGGTGATTGTAATAATTACAGTATGTTTTCTCCTTACAAGTATCTGACCAAGATGAAGGGGAAGAACTCGAAAATAATCCCCTAGCCATGGACTATGAACCTCGCGCAGTCCACCCTCTTGCCCTTGATGAAGATCCCACACTTTGGAAGGTACCAGGAGGTTAATGCATGTGTTAAGCTCCTTCTATCGTGCTACCATGGCGGTTACCTATGGATAGATAGACGCATTACAGTTGATCTGATGTTGATCAATAGGATCACTGGATTGAGCATGCAAGGACCCGAACCGCAAGACTTCTACCCAGGGAAGGCTTTCGACCGCGCCCTAGAATAGATAATTAAGGACACTTATGGTGATGTAGAAAAGGGAACGTGAGACTACAAGGTATCTTCCATCCAGAATGGTGCAATGCGCCTGGCCTACCAGCTAATCACAGGGAAGATAGTGAGGAAGAACCGACCTACAGGATTTATTGTTGACCTAGCTGGGAAATGTGTAGAAGGACTACAGATGAACTAGGCAAGGTGCTTGGTCAACCAGCTAGAATTAGACTACCGCGAAGCTCAGGATCAAGGATATGAGTTCCACTTTAGCTGGATCCTGATCCTCATCGCATTTACTGCTTGGGAAATGACGGAAGGTGCAACCTTCCCAGACATTGAGTCATTTGAGCCACTCACTACAAATTTCACCATGCTTTAGTACTCAAGCGATATGGGAAAATAGTGGCAGTCAAATGCGGTCTTTCATAACTATTATCTCCAACTAAAGAGGTCTATTGAAGTTGTCCCTTGCATGACGTCGAACACCTTGCATCAGTTATGATCCTTCATGAAGTTACGCGTAGATTGACACTTCATTTATATCATCGTGCACAGAGATGAGCACAAAGAAGAGCTTCAATCGTACTACAAGCTCATAGAGGAGGACTTTGAAGAGATCACCAAGGACTGGTCAGCAAAACACCTCATCCCCGCAGACCCCGTAGAAATGTCAAATCCCGAACTAATCGACAGACCCTGAGACCACTCATGAAGCAAAGGATCGTCCTAGACCCAGCTGATGGAAGAAGACCGAAGAGGTCCAAAACTTGAGCAGTGCATCATAAGGAACTACTTCAGTATCACCTGGATGAGGGGGTGATGATGAAGTAGAAGAGACAAATGGAAAATATGACCAGCAGAAGCAAGGCAAAGTAACACCACCTAGGGACCCTGTTGATGAGGTTGATCCCTTGAAGAAAAGGAAGGTTTCTCCCATGAATCCCACTTCCCGAAAGAAATATAGAGCCACCTTGACTAAGATACAAATTGTTCTCACTGTAGATGACTTTGAATTTATCATCATGGTTGTAGTAGATGCCTCACAAGACATCTTGCAGAAGAATGAAGCTAAGAAGGAGGAGATGTATGATATAATTAAGGTTGAACTCAGAGGGGTATAGCAGGCCCTTCAATCCAGCCACACAGTATCCACTGCACCCACCCCCATTAGAAGCACCTAAGTTGGGAGATTAGCATGCCCAAATCCTTTGACTAGCTGATGTGATCGAAGCTAGCCTTCGTCACACATAGGAAGAAACCGAACAGGCCACAGATGCCCTAAAGCAAGTACAAAAAGTATTCATAGATCAATTCCAAGTTGTGCAGCAAGAGAAGGTTGCCCTCCAAACTAAGTTTGAATAAGAGAAAGCGCAAATCCAGCAAGAGAAAGAGCAGTTGCTCGCAAAGCAGGTGGGAGTAAAAGAAGCAGTCAGCAGAGAACTTCGCTCTGTGGCAGGCTTAGAGAAAAAGGAGGAAGACCCAGTGGAACACCAAGTATAGAATCTCACAGAATTTATCCAACAACTTCAATAGAGAATCATGAACCTTGAGCTATGAACAGTGCCAAGTACCCCGTAGGACATGTGAGATCAAAGAGAAGCCACTGCCTAGAGCCCAGTGAAGAGGATCAGAGAATTCACTCTGGATTGCAAACAACTAAGTGCTCACAGTGCACAGAATTATGAGAAACTCACTGAAGATACTAAGTTGAAGGTATTGGAGTCACAACTCCATGAGGCAAAGTAGCAAGCAACAACAGTACAGGTGCAGTTGAAGCTCCTATCAGTAGTTGAAAGGATGAAGCGACCCCAAGAACAGTGCACTTCTCAACAGTAGGTCCAAACCATTCAGAGAAAAGTCATGGAAGTGACTCAAAGGCTCCAAATAGTCCAGGACAAAGCTTGCCAATTGTTTGACGAGATTGAAGGTCGAGGCACAGAGTTGGAACAAGTAGTCGTTGCAGTCGAACAACGTTTAGAGGGACCTGTCAGTGAAGCAGTCATCCAAGAGTTCGCCGAGAAGGAGGCCCTGTCATAGGAGTAGGTCAAAGCAGCTTGAGCCAAGCTCATTGAAGCACAGCTACCCAGACCAGAATGACTCAAGACGAGTCACAAGTGAGTGTTGGGGGCATATTGGCCCTTGACCAAGTTTTGAGGATCCTTGGTCATGTTTGACCTAATTTTGGGACTTTGACAGGATGTCTAAGATGGAGCACAAGTCGAAGCAGATATTGCGGGATATCGACCCCTTATTAGGTATTTTTGGGTTTTGGGATTATGTAACGGGAATGGGGATGTTGGCCCATGGGTTTACCCATGTTTAGGCCCATTTTGTAATGTATAAATAGATATCTAGGTGATGTAAGAAAAGGCCAAAATGTGATAAGTGCTAGAGTTCGATCTAGGTGATCGAAGGAGGCACAAGTATGTGATGCTAAGTTCAAGTGGTAATTGTCATTTCTTTGTGCACACTGTGTGAGATTTGCAGAGCTAAGTGCAAGTGATTGTAAGAGACTATGGAAGTCTTTGTGTTGTACTTCAGGGAAGGAGTATCTAGCGAGGTTCATAGATATATTGTCCTCTACGGAGTAAGATATCATGGCTCTGTGCATGTAGAATATTGACAGAAAGAAATAAAGAATAAGAGTTGGTGGACGTAGCCCTAGGGTGGGGGTGAACCACGTATATCTTGTGTTGTGGTTTCTATGTGCTTTATGGTTGTTCTCTTGTTTATGTGATTAAATGCTTAGTGCATTGGTGTATGGTAGATGAATCTGATATGATAGCTTAGTGTTGAATAATGTGAATGAATGCTAGATCTGACCTATGTTGGTATGCTTAGTACTTGAATCTGTTGGATCTATAAGAATACTGCATTGATCTGTTGTTACGGTTTAGTTGTGTTGTAAACTAAGGCTGAATATTAATGAACTGTAACTGTTAATTTCTTTGTTAAGGTGTTGTAATCACATATCTATGTCCCAGCTAAGGTTGTAGAAACTAGAGTCTTGCAACCACCCATGCCTCTACCTTGAGTGAGACTTCATCTGCTCCACAGGTGTTGTCGAAAGGGTCGGTAGTTAGGGTTTTATTGGTGCGCTTTTGTAGCATTGAACCCTGGGTTTGCCCCTATGCCAACAATTCACGAGTGCCAATCCTGTGGATAGGAGATGAACTATCTCAGCGGAGTGATCATCCACCTTTCTGATGGCCAACAATTGTGCATCTAGTTGTGTATCCTCCAAAATAGTAGGTTCATCTCCATGCTCTAATCTAGACAAGTGATCAAGTCCCTTATTCATTCTTCCTGTCTTGACCACAGTCTCAAAATCATATTCCTGGAATAACAGTAGCCATATTCATATTATTCCCCCCAAAACTGGCTTGTTGACTAAGTATTTCAACGTGGAATGATCAGTGAACATCTTAAAGTGTCCTCCCAACAAGTGGTGTTGAAATTTCTACAACGCATATACCATAGCTAAACCTTCTCTTTTAGTGGTAGTGTAATTTATCTCAGCTGTAGAGAGCTTCCTGCTAGAAAAATATAATGGGTGGTCAATATCTCTTTCTCCTGGTTGTGCTAACATTTCTCCTAATGCAATAGATGAAGCATCGACATGCACATGGAATTCCTTACTCCAGTCTCGGAAAACCAAGATAGGTGCAGTGACCATATTTTGCTTTAGTGTGTCAAAGCTCTGTTGACATTCTTCTGACCATTGAAACTGACAATATTTCTTTAAAATATTTTCCATTGGTGTTTTTATATGTGCATATCCCTTAATGAACTTCCTGTAGTATCCATTATGTCCCAGCGCAGTGTGCAACTGTCTAACCGAAGTAGGAGGAGGTAGATCAACAATGATGGAAATCTTGGAAGGATCTACCAACAACCCCTGCTTACACACAATATGGCCTAGCATCACTCCAAATGGTGAGAATAAGATACACTTCTTCAGGTTCAGGGCAATCTGACATTGCCTGCACTTATCCAACATCAATCTTAAACATTCAATATGGTCTTTCAATAAGCTAAAAATAGTCCAATCATCAAAATAGGCTTCCAAACATTTATATAAAAATTCTTTGAATGCTTTGACCACCACCCTGGAAAACATGGTTGGTGCATTCTTCAAGCCAAAAGGCATCATTGTGTACTAGAAATAACCCCATTCTGTTGCAAATGTGGTCTTATGGCAATCTTCCTTAGCAATCCTGATCTGGTGATAACCTGAAAATCCATCTATGAAGGAGTAGACCTCATGTCCTCCTACATTATCTAACACTTCGTCAGTAAAGTGTGTAGGGAAGGGGTCATGTAGACATGTGTCATTAAGTTTCCTTAAATCTACACAGATCATGATTTCTCTTGTCTTCTTATCCTAAACCACCATAGGGATGATCCATTCTTATTCTTCAACAGATTCTATGATTCTTGCTTCCAACATTCTATCTAATTCAATCCTGACTTTATTCTTATACTTGGGATTCAGTCTGTAGGGTCTCGTCTTGAATAGCCTTGCATCTAGTTTCAAGGGGATCTTCATTTCTCCCATGGGCCCTTTAATGCCCTTCATGTTTGTGAATTTGGCTAGAAACAAGTCCTGATATTCATGTAGTAATTATGTGATCTTATCAATAGCAGCATCATCCCAATAATCTCCAACGTTGGCCAACTTAGGTTCTTTCTATGTTCCAATATTAACTTTCTTGATTTTGATTGGTTTTCCAATGAAAGGTAGTTTGACTTCTGCTCCTTCTATGTCTCTCTATCCTTTAGTTTCTACGATGTTCACATTCCTAGGATCATCATCTTCATTAGCATTGATATTGTAGCAACCTTGTAAGTTTTGAAGAGGTGCATTCCATTCATCTTCCTCTTTCTCAACATGGAGGTTAGGTGCCTCCTCAAAGACTTTTTATCTTACAACTTGTAAATCCTGATCTATTATGGTGTGATGACTTTCAATAAAAATGTAGCTATAAATTTCTGAGTCATACCGTACCAATCTGAAGTGGTGAGGCGTAGTTCCTCTTGAAGATACCAATTGATGGGTGTTGTGCCCAAAGTGTTAATGAATTTATGCACCCATTGTTCTTAAGGAGTGTTGCTCAGGCCTCCTCACAAATCCACACATGTTCCATCGGACAGCTCTGACCTGTGTATCAAACTTCACATCCTTCAACTTGGTCTGAAAAGCACATTGTCATCAAAGTGCGACATTGCACCCACTCTACGATGTTATTCTTGTGTGTCCCCCACCATCTTGCTTGTGTTTATTTCAATGCTTCATCCAATGCCAACAACCTCTATTTTACTGGTACAATTTCCTCAAATTCCAAAAAGGATGTTTCTAAATGATTTAAACCATCGAATGTGGGAAAGTTACTTACTTCTATGCAAATCCAGCGAACTTCCCTGGTCAATCTGGCACATCTCTGCGTAGAGATTTCATACATCCTGTTCTGTTAGTTATCCAGTGCTTCTTTTGAGTCTAATGAGCATGCAATCTCACTTCTCTAGCTTAAGTTTCCATCTGTCATAGGATTAATGTAATCTTGTTGTCTTGTTGTTAATTTATATATATTCTCTAGTTCATAAGCACGGTCTTCTTTTCTGATGGGTTATGTGTATCTGTGACCTTCATCAGGATCCAGAGGTGTAATGACCCTAAGGCCATCACCTTAAAATGTCATTCTTATTTTCTTTAAGTCAACCACAGTAGAATTGTTGAAGGCCCAATCAATTCCTAACAATGCAGGATAAGGACATCTATCATCAACTATCTCAATCACCTTGAAGTTCACAAATGTTCTAACCCCGTCGATGTCCAGAGGGACATGATATAGTCTTCCAAAGGGGCTTACTACCTATTGATTATCCATGATCCTAATAGGGGAATAGATCAACTTAGTTTTTCCCATCAATGCCCAGGTCTGCTTCATCATAACGTTGACTTATGATCCCAAGTTGAGGACCACATAATCTATGGCATAGTCTCCAATATGAGCATTAAGGTGTAGTTCCTTGCTTGTCCTTCTCTTTCTGGATACTTGATGTACTACTCCTTTCAGCAAAGGATCTACCTTCCCTATCTCATACTATCTGATCAAGTGTTTTAGTTCTTGCACAACACTTTCATCCTTAATCAAATCAATGAACATATACAAGAAACTGACAAGATTTCTTACCTCTTTTCCATCTCCAGGTGCATATGATTGATTGAATGACAGAGGAATTCCACATTCTCTCACTTTTGGATGTGTCTTTGATAAAGAAGCATGATCTCTTCCAAATTCTTTGTTTTCCTCTTCAAATGTTTTCTTTTCTTTCCTTGGATCAAACACTTGTGTCTTCTCTGCATCTCTTCTGACCCTCGATTCTTTTGTAGTCTTCCCTGGATTTACCCTATCTTCTCCTATAACAGTGCCTCCTCTAGTGATAAAAGTGACTCTGGGATCCTCTCCATGAGGTTCTACTGATATTAGTTGTACTTGTTGGTTCCCCCCTCGTCTCTCCTGAAGTTTCGCTAATAGCACTAGGAAATATTCAATAACATGTTCAAATGAATTGCAGTAACTGCAAGTGGTACAAGGGTTCTAACAGTCCCTTGCCAACTGACCTGGTTGGGCTCATTTATAACAAATTATTTGACCTCGACCTCGACCCATGCCTCCTCCTTGTCCTCTTCCTCTGAATCCACCACGAGGGTTGAAGTTTCCTCTTCCTAGGGAATTAAACTTAGTATTTCCCTCCTACTGCATCTCTCCTTGGATCCTATATGTATCTCCTAACCTTTCATGCAAGAGGTCATAAGCCCTACAGTCCTTCTCATCATGCCCCATGGATTTACAGAATGTGTAGTAAAGATTGGTAGGTGTCTCGACCTATTTTTTCATGTAATAACATTCACCAGGGCAATGTCTATTTCTACATACCTCGCACCAGGGTAGAGTAACCTGCTTCAAAGGGGTCGAAGCTCCAGAGGCCAAGTACTCATTAAATAGGGGACAATGCTCCTTGTTAAGGCCCTCTGATTTGCATCTAATACACCATATGTCTTCTCTTTTATCTTTTCCCTTGTATTTCTTCATATCTTCGACCTGCGGAGATAAGCTAGGTAGCTGAATCAAAATTTGACTCATACCTAAGTTGGATTCTCCCATAGGGTCTAACTCTAGTTTCATGGTGATATCCAGTGCTTTAGCCTAAGAAATGACCTTATGTTGCATCAGAGGAACTCTAATGTGTGGCAAGAGGGAAACAATGAACCATTCCTTGTTCTTCTCGTCTGGGATCTGAAAACTCAAGCATCCTGTCAAGGTTTTAAACGTTTGATCAAACTCCCAAATAGGTTCATCTACTCTCTACTTGATTTCTTTCAGTTCTGTAATGCACTGTGACTCCGACTTGGGTTTCTTGAATTCTGCACTCAATGCAGTCTTGATATCATTCAGTGGTTTAGGTTGTACATTCCCTTTAAAAAAATTCATGTACCATCTCAGTGCGCGGTCCCTCAAGGTAGTACTAAACTAAGATCTCTTAACAACTTCATCATTGACTTGTTTAATACTCCATGCAGCTTCACATAAAATCCAGTGTTGATCAGGATCTTCAGATCCATCTCCTCTAAAGATAAGTATCCTTATTTCATCTTCCATAGATCTTCCTAGGTTTCTTGACTGAGTATGTGTTGAACTTCTGGTAACAATTCTCGGAGTGCTTTGATAAATCTAGCTACTCTAGTTACTTAACATTGCTAAAACAACAGGAGGAGTAATAGTACTTACTTCGACAGTAGGCTCGGTCCCTAAAGTTTTTTATTCTTCCTCACGAGGTTCTTTAGTCTTCCCTTCCTCTGCCCTAGTAGACTTTGAATGTTCCTCGTTCAATAAATCTTCTTCTTCTCCACTATAGAACCCTTCGTCATGTGCCAGTGGCTTGTGAGTCTACTCAAACAAGTCCACCAGAGGAACCTCTCGGAAGGTTCCCCCACCACGCATATGTCCAACCTCTGTGTCATTGTTGTTGTCTAAGTTCTTGAAAATTATCTTTTCAATCCGACCGATTACTGTATCTTCAATATGTTCTTCTCATGCAATAGCATCTTGATCTTCAACTTCAAAAAGTGTAAAAATTTTCCTCTAGGTCCTTTAAAGAAATATCTCTCTGCTTGGCTATATGACTCTACTCTGTCAATAGAAAACTTGGTAATGTACCCTCCAATAGTGCTATCAAACCAGTGATATATTTCTCTTGACATGGCATTATCAACTCTCTTGACCTTCTTGATCAGTGTCAACGTCCAAACCACAGGTGGTCTAGATATAATTTCAAACTGGGTATCTGCTAATCTGGCTAACCACTCGTATAACTCTTTATGAATTCTTCAAAAGAAAATCTTATGTATGTCGGTGAAGATGTGCCTTCCCAACCAGTCTGTTGTACTAAGATTAGGGTTCTTGTTATGGGCTTCATCTTAGTCCTTTTCTTGTTCTTTTATCCACTTCTAAATCTTTGTCTTTGATGGAAACCACCTTAACATTCTCTCAAAAATATCTCGGTCCCGACAATGGAACCATTTTTTGGCACAGGGGAAAACCTAGGGTTCAACACTAACATCGCACCAACAATCCCTAACTACTATCCCTTTCAGCAACACCTATGGAGCATATGCAGTCTCACCCGAAGTAGCAATAGGGGGTTGCAAGACACAAGTTTCTACAACTAGGGGAAATGCAAAGTGGATCCAAGGCAAAAACACACAGCAATCTAGATATTCTTTACCAAATTAATCCTACTTCGCATAGTTATGTCTCAGATCTAGCACAATAATGAAATAACAAAATAACATAAGGCAAAGAACACAACATCAATCACACATAAAAACAAGATATACGTGGTTCACCCTCTCCCTAGGGTTACATCCACAGAACTGTGTTTCTTGATATATTATGTGAAAACATATAGTTTTATCTACGTACTTAGCTTGTAGATCTCTCTCTCTCTTCTCTCTTCTTATATCCCCTCCCAGTGCACCCAGATGCAAAGTTGATCTATGCACCCAACTGAAGATATTACAATACAAAGTCTCTACCACAGTGTATTTCTCTCTCTCTCACAATCACTACGCTCAACAACCATTAACCACAATAGCATGAACCAACTATTGAACGACAACCAACAACAACCCACTTCTCTCATCTAGATCTTTATTTATACATTACAATCACTCTTGGGCAACCTTAAACTGATTCTAAGTGTAAAAACCCTAATTTCCAAAACCCTAGGTGTCTAAAACCCTAGGTCCACTTGACCCATGTTTTCAGGGCTTCGTCAGCCTATCTTTCCTTCTTTCCCACGAGGTGCTCCAAGCATTCATCGGTGGATTTTTCTGCTTATTGAGTTGTCCATGATATATCTTCCTTGTTGATATTTCTTCCTCGATATTCTCATTCAAAGGCTCTCTTTCCCTTACTTCGCTCCATCTTTTCCACTTCTTTGACCACTTCGACCCATTCTCAGTCAATGTGCCTTCCGCGCATTCTGTACTTCACCTTTCCTCCTTAATATTCTCTTGCTTCCATAACCAAGGGCCAACACTCGTTCCAGAAGCTAATTTGCAATGGGCTCCAAGAAAATCTCTTTAACAATGATTGAAAGCAATGGAGGATGCGCAACAAAAATAGAGTAGCAGATTTACGTAGTGACTGGCAGCACACAATATTCACATAACAGATGGATTCAAAGCTTATTTCAAAGGCTAGGGACGATGCACACATCTTGAAGGTGATGGATAAACATGAAATGTGGTCAATATTTATGCTTGAATGGATGAGGAATGAAATTATGAAAGGAACAAAATATCCATAGCGACTAGATGTTTTAAGGCAAGTTAAAGATTTGTGCAGCGAACTTGTGCAGCGGGTACACTTTTGAAGTATGTAGTGATACAAATGATATGGAGTGCCATTATTGTTCCCTTTTATAACCTCATTATTAGGAAATGATGAACCATAATATAGTTTGACACAAAATTCATCCTAGCCACTTGATTCGGCCTTGGTACATAATTTCCCACTTTTCGACATGACTCGAGACTTAGGAAAGTAGACCTTTACAACTTAAACATGAGGAAACTTACACTCTTTTAACCAACTTATTTTTGAACCCCTTACTTTTCATTTCAATCCATTCTTTATTTGATCACTGACCTCATAAATTTTGACACACTAACTAGGACTCATCTAGGAAAGTCTTTATTTTTTCCAAGATCACCGCATGACTTTGAAAAACAATTTGGACAAACTTCTAAATATAGCTACAAATATCATGGTGCTAATAGTTGGCTCCAATGGGGATTCTATTCTCCCAGTGAGGTAGAAAATAATAGTAGACCAAGTTCCTAAACATTGGGCTTTATTTGACTCAAAGACTGTAAAATAACAAACAGAATTATTTACAAGACCCTCTTAACACAACTTTGACTAAAAATCAGCATAAACTTAGGGCCTTCACTTCGAGCTTCAACTTTTTGTTGATTATTGAGTTGAAATGCTTCATATGAAAATAAAATGGTTATAATGAAATGGAGATATTGAAAAAAAATTAAGCAATATAGTGTTTGAGAAAACTTCCATTCATAGGTCCTCCACCAATGAGATCTCCATTAAGCTCCTGCAAAAAATAGGCATTGTTCCCATGGTATGCAACAATCTTGAATGGTCCCAGCCAAAGATGATCAAACTTCCCATGTTTCCCTTTGTCTTCATTCCTTGCGTCCCACTTCAGTACCAAATCATCCACCTTGAAATCATCTTACTTAGTATTCTTGTCAAAGGTGCTTTTGATTTTATCTTGGTGTAGTTGTGAGTTGTTGAAGACATGTTCTCTCATTTGTTGCACATGGATTAATTGGTTTATCCTTCTTAAAGAATCATTTGGTTCAGCTTCATGTTCTTCCAATAGTCTCATCACTAGAAATACTAATGAGGTAGGAAAAATTGCCTCTGTACCATAAACAATCTGAAAAGGTGATGTAGAAATAGACCTTTTAGTGGTGATCCTATCAGCCCATAATGCATAGATAAGATTTTTCTGCCAAGGTTTCTTATTTTCTTGTAGAAGATTCTTAATAATTATGGTCAATATTTTGTTGGATGACTCATCCAACCCATTACCCTCTGGGTAATAAGTTGTGGAATGGACAAGATTTATATTATAGTCACTGCAAAATTTCTCCATTCTCTTGGACTTGAATGTTGTTGCATTGTCAGTAATGATCTTGATTGGACAACTAAATCTAGACAAAATATTGCTTTCTAAAAATTGAATAATAATAGAATCAATATATTTCCTTGTGGGGGCTGCATCAATCTATTTGGTGTAGTATGTGGCTTTCAGTATCCACCTATGTTGAGCTGAGGATGGTGAATGAATCTCTCCTATAACATCAAGGCCCCATTGCATGAATGGTGCTTCAACAGATATAGGATTTAAAGGTAAAGGTTGCAGCTTTCTTTTTCCATAAAAAATATGGCATTCATGGCAGCTAGAAACTTCCTTGTATACATTAGAAAAAATACTAGGCTAATAGAACCATGCCCTCAGTATTTTGTGCGTAGTGGTCTTCCAATAATGGTGCCCTCCACAGTCACCTTTGTGAAACTCTTTGATTTTTTTTTCACCTTGCCCTCCAGTAAACAATTTAGCAAGATTCCACTTGGATCTTTCCAATACAAAGAATGGTCCAGAATGCAAAACTTTGTTTCTTTCAAATTCAAAAATATGGCTTTGGTTTTTCTTAACTCAGGAGGATCTTTTATATTTCTTAATACATAAATAATATGAGCATACCAAGGAGAATCAAGAAATTTTTGGGATACCTATGGGATTGTTTCTTCTTCTAAATGTGTTGATGAGTCAACAATGAAATTAATTCCCAAGACATCACAATTGGACTGGGCCATCAAATTTTCAAGCCCCTAAACTTTAATCATCTTTGTAGGTTTGATATCAAGGTCATACTTAAACATCACAACTATCCATTTTCCCCTTCTCCCTTCAAGATCGGGCTGAGTCAAAATGTCTTTTACAGAATTGCTAGGCACATAAGCAATGACATGGGAATGAAAGATATAATTTCTAAATTCCTTAAGGGCATTCACCAAGGAATATGATTGCTTTTCCATGATGTCATACCTTAGTGGGGAGTCTCTCAATGTCTTTCTATAATAGGCTATAGGACTTTCAAAATTCTATTCATCTTTTTGCAACAAAACACCAGCAATGGTGTGTTCTGAAGCAAAAGAAAACAAGATAAAATATGTTGCAAAATATGTTGCTAGCACACACTGGAGATTTGGTCAGTGCTACTTTAATATCTCCAAAAGACTTCCTAGCTTCAAGAGTCCATTTTATTTCATTTCTTTTCCTGAGCATATTTGTGATATACTTTATGATTTCATCCAAGTTAGGAATAAAAAATTTCAAAAAATTTACTTTTCCTAGGAAAGATTGTACCTCCTTCTTGATTTTGGGTGTGCTAATCTTCATAATTGCTTCCACTCTGTTGGGATCTATATTTATCCCTTCCTCTGAAATGATTTTTCCAAGCAATTTTCCTTCTTGCATTCCAAAATTTGACTTTTTTGGATTCAATGAGATGCCAAACTTCCTACATTTCTGAAAAACCCTTCTTAGATGTTTGAGATGTTGATCATCAGAATCTGAATATACAGTGATATCATCTAAGTAGATAAAAATAAACTTATATTTCTCATCAGCATGGGTCATTTCCATGGCCCTTTGGAAAGTTTCATGATCTAGATTTAGGAGCAAAACAAACTAATTAACAAACTGAATACAATACACGGACATATGGAGAATAACACAAATATCCAGTAAACAATATATTCTATTAAATAATGAAATAGGTTGAAACTATAAAATTGCAGAACTAAAAAGTTACTCGAATGGTGGTAGCTATCTCTGAGAAGAGATGTGGCTGCTACACGCATATTTCTTAGAAGAATCAATTACAATGAGGCTCCATAGGCCTTTTTGATATTACTCATGAATTCCAAAACCCTAGACATCCAAACACCTAACCCTAGAAGGTGAAACGCCAAAAGTTATGTGGGCCCTATAGGTAAGTTGGTGTAATTTGGTACATAAACTTCCTAGGGCCATTACTTTTGCATACGACCTTCATTTTAGGTGCGTGATAGCCTGTTGGGAAGGTATTTCAGAGAAATACACATTCCATCATCAAACTCTGACCTTGTCTACAGTTT
This sequence comes from Picea engelmannii, assembly GCA_009831015.1. Classification (NCBI taxonomy): domain Eukaryota; kingdom Viridiplantae; phylum Streptophyta; class Pinopsida; order Pinales; family Pinaceae; genus Picea; species Picea engelmannii. The sequence goes on along the minus strand of ML776891.1, from coordinate 1,759,320 downwards.
GACTATCGCAAGCCAAAAAAAAACGTTTAGGGCCCCAAAACAGCCCCGAAAGTACAACAAGATGTGCTAACATGAAAACATACAAAATAAGCCAGTTGGAATAGGCGAGAGGCCACATGTATCCACTTGGAGGATGTGTGGGGCTTCAGACAGCCCCAGAAGTGTAGAAACCACAATTACAAAGCAATACAGAAGAAAGTGTTGAAGAAAAAAAAGACACGAGGAGCCAATTGGAATAGGTGGGTGGCCACCAATATCCACCTGGACCAATCCTCCCCCCTTAGGAAGAAATGGTATCCATTTCATTGAGTTCCCACATCAAGTGAGGAAAATTCTACTAGATTTGGTCCCGGGTGAGCCACTTTCCTTGGTGTAGGAGTTTCCCTGCCTTGACAACTCGATAAAGTTGGATCCATTGCTGGCGAGTTCCCTTAACCTGTGCATCCACGATATGATCAGTGAATGCTTGTTCCATGCAGTCAAGGTTGATATTTATTGGTGTCAGTTGTTCTGCGATCTCAGAAGTGTCCAATAATGGTGGAAAATATGGTTGAAGGAGGTCCACATTGAATATTGGATGCAGAAAAAGGAAGGATAAGGCCCATAACGAAGTGGGTGAAGCTTTCGATGGGGCTCAGTGAGACGCTCCTTCTGCAGATCTAACCAAACTTTTTCACCAACCTGAAACTGGTGTGGTACCCTGTGTTGATCATGGTGTTTCTTGTACTTAGCATTGGATTTCTACAAAATCTCATGGACCTGTTGGCGTATGTGTTGAATCCACTCAATTAATATGGTGTCTTTGTTGATCGCAAACTGATCATGGGAAGATTATGTATGTGCAGTATCAAGAGGGAGTGCAACATCAATGGGTCCCAAGGGTTGGAATCCTAGAACCACCTGAAATGGGCTATGGTTGGTGCAACTATGGAGATCCATGTTGTAACTATGTTGGACATAGGGAAGAATCTCTTACAATGTATGTGGATGCTTAGAATTGTACATGCTCAGGATGTGCAAAGTCATCTAATTGATGACCTCAGTTTGGCCATCAGTTTGGGGGTGGAAAGAAATGGATGTTGTGAGCTTGGTTTTCAACAAAGACCAGAGACTCGACCAAAAGGTGTTGAAGAACCTATTGTCTCAGACGGAGATTATGGTCTATGGTATCCCAAAGTGGACCCACACTTGCTCGAAGAAGAGTTTTGCAATATTTGTTGCTATGACAGTCTTTTTACATGTTGTGAGGATGGCCATCTTTGAAAACCGATCAATGACCACAAACACACAGTCATTTCCTTGCTTGGTGGACAGAAATCCAAACATGTAATCCATTGAGATGGATTCCCAAGGTTTCTCGGGAATAGGAAGAGGGGTATATAATCCTTGCTTCTTGATGGCTATCTTGGCAATGGAACAGGCCATGCAATATCTGATATACTTGTTGTTGTCCTGTCGAAGTTTTGGCCAATAAAAATGTTTCTAAAGAACGACCATGGTTTTCTCTACGCCAAAATGTCCTGGTGCCCGACTATAGTGGGCTTCCCAAATCAGCTTTGCATGCTTTCTTGTAGGAACACAAAGATGGCCTAAGTGGCATAAGAGTCTATCTTGAATGTGAAAATTAGTGACAGCTGCGCCTATTACCAAGAGTTGATATGTGGTGGCGAAGTCTGGATCTTGTTGATAAAGTTGGGGCCACTCAGAGGCTTCATGTCCACTGGAATGGAGCACAGTGTGAGTGAAGCCACAGGGGGGCAAATGACTCAGTCAATGACACGATTGGAGATACATGTATTATACTTGATGTGTAGATGAAACTGCTACAGGTAGGTGGATCACTTCATATGGCTGTCGTTCTGCAATTTCTCCTGGGTCTATATGAACTACAAAGGCTTGCTATCAATGTGTATGATTGTATCTTTTCCCAGAATGTAATGTTTCCATTGACGACGGGCTTGTACAATAGAATACATTTCCTTTTCATAGGTGGGGTATTTCTAGACAGTATCAAAGAGTGTCTCACTATGGTATGACATCAGATGCTCGTGTTGAGTGAGAATTGTGCCCACATCATAGTCAAATGCATCATTCTCAATCTTGAATGGTTGTTGTAGATCGGGCAAAGAGAGTACCGGAGCTGATCACAATTGATGCTTCAGATCATCGAATGCTTTTTGTTGATCCTTTCCCCACATGAACTTGGCCCTACCACCTCCCTTGGTCACCTGGCTGAGGGCCCATGCAATATGGTAGAATCCCAACATGAACCGTCGGTAGAATTTGGATAGCCCCAGAAAGCTCTGAAGCTCGGTCAGTGTGGTCATGGCTGGCCAGTCATGGATGACTTGGATCTTGGCTGGATCAACATGTACCCCATGCTCATCAACAATGTAGCCCAATTATTGGACCATGTTCATGCTAAAAGAGAATTTTTCCAAGTTGGCATAAAGCTTGTGCTGCCGTAGAGTGCTCAAAACCTATTGAATATGCCACATGTGCTCTTCCCATGTCCTATTGAAGATGAGGATGTCATCGAAATATAACACCACAAAGGAGTTGGTGAAGGGTTTCAATACATCATCCATCAACCTCATGAAAGTGGTTGGTGCATTTGTTAAACCAATGGGCATGACTAGCCATTCGTAGAGACCTTCTTTAGACTTAAAGGTTGTCTTACATACATCAGTTGGTTCGATGGGAACCTGGTGGTAGCCAGACTTTAGGTCAATCTTGTTGAAGAACTTGGCCCCCTTAAGTTGGTCAACAAGGTCATCAATCCTGGGAATGGGGTAGTGGTTCTTGACTGTGATTTTGTTTAAGGCTCTGTAATCAATGCAAAGTTGCCAAGTCCCATCCTTCTTTTGCATCAGTACAATGGAGCTTCCACAAGGGGAGGAGTTGGGTCTGATGTTCCCCTTTTGAAGAATTTCTCAAATCTAACACCTAATTTCTTCATTCTCCATCAACAAGCATTGATAGACTGGTCCATTAGGTAGAGGTGCTCTAGGAATCAGATCAATTGGATGCTTGACTTGGCAGTGTGTTGGTACCCCTATAGGTGAGGAGAATATGTCTATGTATTCTTTTGCAATCCCATCCACTTGCTTATGTTGAAAAGAGAGGCGTTGTGTAGAGGCCACGGATGTGTGGAGACCTTCTGCTTACTCTGAGCACAGATCACAAAGAAGACGAAATTCCCGATCTGTGAAATGACCTTACGGAATTACTTAGAAAATATTAAAGAAATAACAGTAGGCGGTGCTACCTCTGGGATATTGTACAATATTCTACCCAAAGGAATAATAACACTACGGGGTCTAGACTCATACACATCATGACGCTTTCAAAAATATGGTTGTCCTAAAAAAACATCACAAACTTCAAGGGGAGAAATATCACATAGTACCTCATCTTTGAAAAGCTTTATGTCATAGGGTAGATGGCACTGTTGGCTGACACAGAGATCTCTCCCTTGGAAAAGCCAGCTGATGGTGTAGGGTTGCGGGTGCAGTGTAGTTGGAAAGTCCAGTCACTTGATGACCTCTGCTGAAATCAATTTCTTCTTACTACCATTGTCGACAATTAAATTGATCAGAGCCCCCTTGACCCACATTTGTGAATGAAAGAGGCATTCCCCTTCCTCTCATTTTTCTGGTTCGCTCGGTCAAACTTTGGTGGTAGAGATAGTGGCACTAGGTTCATCATTGATAATATTCTTCCCTCCTTTAGGATTTGACTCGAAATCATAATCAACCTTTGACTCAGAATCCTTCAGCTCGCCCATGAGGAACTACTTGGAGCAAAATTCTTTGGTGTTGTACCAAGGACTTTTATGGCACTCACACCATTTTCATGTGTCCTTCTTCATCTTCTCATTTCCTTTCTTGTGTTGAGGCTTGGATTGGTTGTCCTGAGGGTGGCCATCTCGACTTGGTCCCTTGATATGCGGGTTGGGGCAACCTTTTCCATACTTCAACTTTGAGGGGTTTGCAGATCCAAACTCTTGTTGTTTCGACTTAAATTTCTACTCGATCTTGACAGTGTATCTATAAGTCATGACCAAAGAGGTGATGTCCAGGAAATCCATTTCTATTTGAATGTATCTATCCAAATAGTCGTGGTATTTAAGCACCAGATGACACTTAGATTCTTTGATACCCAATTTGGTGCGTAGGGTATGGAAAATATTGGTGAAATATGGTACTGTCTGGTCCCTTTATTCACATAGGGTGGTCCATCTGGTGTACTGGTCCTCGTAGCTTCCAACACGGTAGTAGTGTTATTTAATGGCATCTCGAAAGGAATCCCATGTAGGGGTTGTTGTAACAGATTTCGGAAATTTCTCTCAGTTTTTGAAGCTTTCACTATCTAGTAATGTCTTAACGGGAGGCATACCTTCGGAATTTGACTAGCTACGACATCTTGAGAAACTTTATCTTGCTCAGAAACATTTGTTTAGTTCCGAATCCACTCCCATATTTGGAGCACTTTCTAACTGCACCAGTCTGCAAAAACTCTCTCTTCGGAACAATGCTCTTAAGAGCGACTTACCTGGAAGCATAGTCCAGCTTTCTCAAACTCTATTTTATCTCTCTTTGACTGAAAATCATTGCACTGGTAGTATACCCCAGGAGATGAGAAACCTCACTGGATTGATCACGTTATATTTAGGTCACAATTTTCTCTCTGGAAGCCTACTTTCTGCACTAGGAGGGATGTCCTCTCTTCAGCTGCTGCAACTCTCCGAGAACAAATTGGAAGCTTTACTTCTGGATAAAGAAAGTGAAGTCTTACCTTTGGTTGTTTCAGTTGTAGGATGAGTCGGATTTGAAAAACCGATCAATTTTCCAAAACAACAGTCTCAAATGTGTTATTTTGGAGGAGATGGCCAAGCAACATTGTTTAAATCACAATGATGTAGGCTGGATTCTAGACTCTGCTTTGATGCTTCCAATAAGCAAAGAGATCCCATGGTATATGGAGGATGGAACAGACAGAGTATATGTTGTCAGTGCTTGTGGGGCAAGAGGCTTAGAATTAACTGTTGCAAGTGAAGTTTTTGAAGAATTTGGTCGGTCACCTGTACATGGTACACTAGACTATTTGCAAGGCCTTAAGATGCTTGGAGTGAAGCGAGTCGAGAAAGTACTTCCCACAAACGCTACTCTGACTTTTTTTTGCCATGAAAGATGATATAGGGACAATTCGAATCCAGAAGCCTATCAAAGGGACATTTTATGCCTCCCCAAAGTTTATTGACCAACTTATTGCAAATCTTTGGAAATGGGCAAGGTGGTTCAAGTTTGCATCTTTGGGCTTCACAATTTTTGGCATGTATTTAATGACAACACATGCCCTCAGGCATATTATGGAAAGGAGAAGACATCGTGAATGGAAAAGAAGGATAATGAGAGCTATATCTCAGCAGAGGGATCAGAATGCCCATGAAGGGGACCAGAATGATGCAGGAAACCAACATAGTCATGATGTGGAAAGAGACAATCCAATTCCAGATCTGTGTCTAATATGTTTGGAACATGAATATAATGCAGTCTTTGTTCCATGTGGTCATATGTGTTGTTGTACATCATGCTCATCACACTTATCAGATTGTCCCCTCTGTCAGCGGCGCATCGAACAAGTAGTGAGGACATACCGGCACTGATACTAAAGATATGTTGAGAATGCCACAGGTAACTCCAAATATATGTTTGGAGAAATTGATGGACATTTAGTGATTTGGATGGTGTAATTCAATGTGAATCTCCAATTCCTTTCAAGGGATAAATGATCAGTTGTATTTTAGCTGGCGCTAAATGCTGAAACTCGCTAAAGAAAATAGTATCTTTTTAATTAATCCTCTTCGAATGTGGTGGTCAAAGGTAGCAACAAATAGGCCTAACAACATTGATCCAGCACTTAAAAGGTTTGGTAGGTTTGATCGTAAAATTGACATTGGGGTTCCAGATGAAGTTGGTCGACTGGAGCTTCTTTGCAGCCACACAAAGAATATGAAGCTTGTGGAAGATGTTGATCTTGAATGTATTTCAAAGAATACACATGGTTATGTTGGGGCAGATCTTGTAGCTCTTTGCACCAAGGCTGCACTACAATGTATTATGGAAAAATTGGATGTCATCGACTTGGAAGATGAAACAATCGATGCGGAAGTTCTGAATTCTATGGCTATTACAAATGAACACTTCCAGGCTGCACTGGGCTCTGGTAACCCTTTTTCCCTGTGTGAGACTGTTGTGGATGCACCGGTTAGCATGGTGTGGTTGTTGGTGAAATGGTTCGACTAACCCCAAATATACAAGCAGTTTGTCCCGATCGATTGGCCGGTGGAATAATACTGTAGCTGTCTTATTGGATTTGCAACGTAACAGATTTGAAAGTGTTATCAGCTATCCTTTGTTGTGAATTTGATCAACACTAGCACACAGCAAAGACATCCACGCATCAAAGGCAGTGTAACGCAGAAATCCCTGTCCACTTGTCAAACAATTCAAAATTTGTCAGAGCACCTGGTAGTCACCAAGATCCTAAGACAAAATCCACGTAAAGACCAGAAATGCACCATCTGTCAGAGCATAGACAGTGCTAAGTAAAACGGCTACCATTTCCAGAATTAGTCGAACTGTCAAATTCATCACCACAACACGCACAGGTGTTCTGTGAACCTCTCCCAAATGCCATTCTTTGCAGGGAAGCCATCATGTATGTTCCCGAGTTTGATTTAAGGAAATGCCAACAAGGAGATCCGGTTACTTGGGTGTTGTCGTGGATGGAATTTTTTATGTAAGTTGGATGAAGACACCAGAAGTAGAGATGATTTCCTCGACGGTGTTTTCTTTGATCTCTCAAAGGTTCTGATGCATATCCCTCCCAATAGTCCATTGGCGCCTCAGTGGTATAGACTGGAAGGGGACGGGAGAGTTAAAGGAGACATAATTCTTGTGGTCTGGATTGGAACTCAGATACCAATGTTCATTGTATCTAATAAAGGCATTGCTCTTAATGGTTCTCATCTAGCTCTATTATATGGTTATGAGGCTTTAACATTAGCATCACCCCAAGCTTCAGTGTTGATCGCATTATCAAGACATTGACGGGGTAGGATATTTTGTTGGTGGACTGACTCTGAGAAGATTGACTTAGCATATTTGTTTATGGAATCTCTTAAAGATCAACAGTAGGTTTAAAATGATAGGTGGTGGTCTCTCTCTTTTGGTTCAGACTCTGGCAAGGCCTCCATTATCTAATAATTATACGCATGATCTATAGCCTTGCAACTCAATGTTAGGAAATGGTAAACAGACCTAAGGAATATATAATACTTCAATTCACTGTATGGAATAGTTTAGGTCGAAATGAAATCCCCTTCAGTGCTCTAAATGCGATGGTGAATAATGGGTGAATTCAAACATTTTGGCTAGCAAGTGAGCGTCTTCCAGCCAATTGGAGTTTCTATCAGTTGATTGAGTTCAATGTCATACGATGAAATTTCTGGACGATACAACCATACACTAAAAAAGAAATCAGAACTTGTCAGTCATGGCACAGATTAACAATGGAAAAGGTCCATAAATTCTTTCATTAGTGACGTGAGAGTGGATTTACAACTACTTTGGAGCGAACACCGACTAAATGTGTTCATGGTGCCTCTCAAATTTTCTCCTCCACTGACAAATTGTATTTGTCAGCTAAATCAATCATGATGTGCACTGTAAATTTAACTTCGTAACATATTTGCTAAGTTTTAACATTTCCCCGCGGCTGGATTTACCTTGTTCACACAAATTTATATCAAGACATATTTGCATTTGGATTATTTCATTCGGTGCATATTGATGGCTATTTAAATGTTTGCAAAAGCTATAGTCAGGTTGAATCTCAAAGAGTCATAAAAGAAAAACCGCAGCTTCCAAGTGTCAAGGAAGGAATGACGAGGTGTCAAAGTAATTAACAAATGGTTAAAAGATTAGTAACAGCAGTGCGTCTGGCAGTCACACAGTCCGGAGAAGGCAAACCGTATCATATGCCCCGGAAAACTAAGAGATTTATTTTAGATTTTTTCTCTTTTCAAAGACTGATGTATGTAATAGAGAAAGGAAAAGGGGCGTGGGGGAACGAGCTGGGGAAAAACCTCTTGTGAAGAGGGGTTCCTTTGTAATGTTGAGTTATTTTGTAAGCCAGATTGGAGAAATAAAGATGGTGTATTTTCTTGAGACTGTGAGATTCATCACGGTCAATTTCTTTCAGTATGTTCTTCTTCTTTTCAGCTGTGTTAAATCTATTTGGAACTCATTTATATGTTCCTTACCCGCAGTTGATATTGTCTTTATCATATTGTTTATTTCTTCCTTAATCCATCATGACTTTGTTACAAGTTTGTTTTCTTCTAACTGATGTGCTTCTTTATACTTTAGTACGACCACCACTATAGAAAATGAATTTTGGTCTTCTGTAATTGTTTACTGTCTTTCCTCTGCACCAGCTATCAGCGGGTGTAAGACTAGTGTACACTTCAAGAATTATGCATATATTCTCTGCTACATCGGCCTTTCCTTTCCTTTTTCTACTACCGCATCATGATTATCAAATCGTTGAAAGATAGACTTACTTTGCCTCACTTTCCGCAAGTTATATGATCATTGCTATTATCTCCTTTCTTCAGTTTTCATTTGACTCCATGCCCAATGGACCATTTCCCTCGTTTAACCCCCAAACTCTAAGAATACAAGACCATCATTTACCCATAAATATGCCCACCTATTCACGCTTACTGAAGATTATTTTGTGACATTATTCGAGAGATCCCTCTCGGGTTGGGAGGGGCAGCTTCCAATCCAAAGTGGTTCAAGGTTGCCTCGGGATTGATTTGTTGCAACCCATTTAAGTTTTGAGTGTCAACATTTTGGCGTCGCTGCCAGGGATTCGAAGTTGATGTTTATCCCTGGGAGAATGACACTTTCATAGTCCTAAGGCCTGGTTGAGCAGCTGGTCATAGGCAAATATTGGTTGCACATGCTTTGGCAACTCCATTAAAAGTTTCTAATGGTGATTTCACTGGCGGAAGAACTTAGAATTACAGCTTTCATGTTAAGGTCTCCCAATGGATGAAGGCGCCTGGTCTACTGTTCTTGGTACTTTACAAGAAAGCTCCATCCCTAGATGGAGCCTATGTTGTAACAGATTTCGGAAATTGCTCTCAGTTTTTGAAGCTTTCACTATCTAGTAATGTCTTAACAGGACGCATACCTCGGGAATTTGATTGGCTGCGACATCTTGAGAGACTTTATCTTTCTCAGAATTGTTTGTTTAGTGACGACTCCACTCCCATATTTGGAGCACTTTCTAACTGCACCAGTCTGCAAAAACTCTCTCTTCGGAACAATGCTCTTAAGAGCGACTTACCTGGAAGCGTAGGCCAGCTTTCTCAAACTCTGTTTTATCTCTCTTTGACTGAAAATCGTTGCACTGGTAGTATACCCCAGGAGATGAGAAACCTCACTGGATTGATCACATTATATCTAGGTCATAATTTTCTCTCTAGAAGCCTACTTTCTGCAATAGGAGGGATGTCCTCTCTTCAGCTATTGCAACTCTCCGAGAACAAATTGGAAGCTTTACTTCTGGATACAGCAAGTGAAGTCTTACCTTTGGTTGTTTCGGTTGTTGGACGAGTCATATCTGAAACACCGATCAATTTTCCAAAACAACAGTCTCAAATGTGTTATTTTGGAGGAGATGGTCGAGCAACATTTTTTAAAGCACAATGATGTGGGCTGGATTCCAGACTCTACTTTGATGCTTCAAATAAGCAAAGAGATCCCATGGTATTTGGAGGATGGAACAGACAGAGTATATGTTGTTGGTTCTCATGGGGCAAGAGGCTTAGAATTAACTGTTGCAAGTGAAGTTTTTGAAGAATCTAGCCGGTCACCTGTACGTGGTACACTAGACTATTTGCAAGGCCTTAAGATGCTTGGAGTGAAGCGAATCGAGAAAGTACTTCCCACAGATGCTACTCTGATTGTTGTTGGCCATGAAAGATGATATAGGGGCAATTTGAATCCAGAAGCCTATCAAAGGGCCATTTTATGTCTCCCCAAAGTTTATTGACCAACTTATTGCAAATCTTTGGAAATGGGCAAGGTGGTTCAAGTTTGCATCTATGGGCTTCACAATTTTCGGCGTGTATTTAATGACAACACATGCCCTCAAGCATATTATGGAAAGGAGAAGACGTCGTGAATGGAAAAGAAGGGTAATGAGAGCTGCAGCTCAGTGGAGGGAGCAGAATGCCCATGAAGGGGACCAGAACGATGCAGGAAGCCAACATAGTCATGATGTGGAAAGAGACAATCCAATGCCAGATCTGTGTCTAATATGTTTGGAACATGAATATAATGCAATCTTTGTTCCATGTGGTCATATGTGCTACTGTACATCATGCTCATCAAACTTATCATATTGTCCCCTCTGTCGGCGGCACATCGAACAAGTAGTGAGGACATACTGACATTGATACTAAAGATATTTTGAGAATGCCACAGGTAACTCCAAATATATGTTTGGAGAAATTGATGGACATTTAGTGATTTGGATGGTGTAATTCAATGTGAATCTCCAATTCCTTTCAAGGGATAAATGATCAATTGTTTTTTAGCTGGCGCTAAACGCTGAAAATCGCTAAAGAAAATAGTAGTCGTTTAACTAATCCTCTTTGAATGTGGTGGTCAAAGGGAGAAACAAATAGGCCTAATAGCATTGATCCAGCACTTAAAAGGTTTGGTAGGTTTGATCGTAAAATTGACATTGGGGTTCCAGATGAAGTTGGTCGACTGGAGGTTCTTCGCATCCACACAAATAATATGAAGCTTGCGGAAGATGTTGATCTTGAATGTATTTCAAAGAAAACACACGGTTATGATGGGGCAGATCTTCCAGCTCTTTGCACCGAGCCTGCCCTACAATGTATTAAGAAAAAATTGGATGTCATTGACTTGGAAGATGAAACAATTGATGCGAAAGTTCTGAATTCTATGGTTGTTAAAAATGAACACTTCCAGGCTGCACTGGGCTTTGGTAACCCTTCTGCCCTGTGTGAGACTGTTGTGGAGGCACCGGTGAGCATGGTGTGGTCGTTGGTGCGGTGGTTTGAATAACCCCAAATCTACAAGCAATTTGTCCCGATCGATTGGCCGGCGAAAGAATATTGTAGCTGTTTGATTGGATTTGCAACATACCAGATTCGAAAGCGTTATTATCTATCCTTCGTTGTGAATTTGATCAACGCTACCATGTAGCAAAGACATCGATGCATCAAAGGCAGTGTAATGCAGAAATCCCTGTCCACTTGTCAAACGATTCAAAAGCTATCAGAGCACCTGGTAGTCACCAAGATCCTAAGACAGAATCCACGTAAAGACCAGAAACGCACCATCTTTCAGAGCATAGACAGTGCTAAGTAAAACGGCTACCATTTCTAGAATTAGTCGAACTATCAAATTCATCGCCACAACACGCACAGGTGTTCCGTGAACCTCTCCCAAACACCAGTCTTTGCAGGGAAGCCATCGTGTATGTTCCCGAGTTTGATTTATGGAAATGCCAACAAGGAGATCTGGTTGCTTGGGTGCTGTCGTGGATGGAATTTTTTATGTAAGTTGGATGAATACACTGGAAGCAGAGATGATTTCCTCGACGATGTTTGCTTTGATCTCTCAAAGGTTTCGATGCGTATGCCTCCCGACAGTCCGTTGGTGCCTCAGTGGTATAGACTGGAAGGGGACGAGAGAGTTAAAGGAGACATAATGCTTGCGGTCTAGATTGGAACTCAGATACCAACGTTCATTGTATCCAAGAAAGGAATTGCTCTTAATGGTTCTCATCCAACTCTATTATATGGTTATGAGGCTTTAACATTAGCATCACCCCAAGCTTCAGTGTTGATCGCATTATCAAGACATTGACAGGGCAAGATATTTTGTTGGTGGACCGACTCTGAGAAGATTGACTTAGCATATTTGTTTATGGAATCTCTTAAAGATCAATAGCAGGTTTAAAATTATAGGCGGTGGTGTCTCTCTTATGGTTCAGACTCTGGCGAGGCCTCCATTATCTAATAATTATACGCAGGCTTTATAGCCTTGCAACTCAATGTTAGGAAATGGTCAACAGATCTAAGGTATATATAATACTTCAATTCACTGTATGGAATAGTTTAGGTCGAAATGAAATCCCCTTCAGTGCTCTAAATGTGATGGTCAATAATGGGTGAATTCAAACATTTCGGCTTGCAAGTGAGCATCTTCCAGCCAATTGGAGTTTCTATCAGTTGATTAAGTTCAATGTCATATGATGAAATTTCTGGATGATAGAGCCATACACTAAAACAGAAATCAGAACTTGTCAGCCGTGGCACGGATTAACAATGGAAAAGGTCCACAAATTCTTTCATTAGTGACGTGAGAGCGGCTTTACAACTACTTTGGAGCGGACACCGAATAAATGTGTTCATGGTGCCTCTCAAATTTTCTCCTCCACTGACAAATTGTATTTGTCAGCTAAATCAATCATGATGTGCACTGTAAATTTAACTTTGCAACATATTTGTTGAGTTTTAACATTTCCCCGCGGCTGGATTTACCTTTTTCACACAAATTTATATCAAGACATATTTGCATTTGGATTATTTCATTCAGTGCATATTGATGGCTATTTAAATGTTTGTAAAAGCTATAGTCGGGTTGAATCTCAAAGAATCATAAAGGAAAAGCCGCAGCTTCCAAGTGTCAAGGAAGGAATGACAAGGTGTCAAAGCAATTAAAAAATGGTTAAAAGATTAGTAACAGCAGCGCGTCCGGCAATCGCACAGTCCGAAGAAGGCAAACCATTTCATATGCCCCAGAAAACTAAGAGTTTTATTTTAGATTTTTTCTCTTTTAAAAGACTGGTGTATGTAACAGAGAAAGGAAAAGGGGCAAGGGGGAACGAGTTGGGGAAAAACCTCTTGTGAAGAGGGGTTCCTTTGTAATGCTGAGTTATTTTGTAAGCCAGATTGGAGAAATAAAGATGATGTATTTGCTTGAGACTGTGAGATTCATCACGGTCGATTTCTTTCAGTATGTTCTTCTTCTTTTCATCTGTGTTAAATCTATTTGGAACTCATTTATATGTTCCTTACCCGCAGTTGATATTGTCCTTATCATATTGTTTATTTCTTCCTTAATCCGTCACGACTGTGTTACAAGTTCGTTTTCTTCTAACTGATGTGCTTCGTTATACTTTAGTACGACCACTACTATAGAGAATGAATTTTTGTCTTTTGTAATTGTTTACTATCTTTCCTTTGCACCAGCTATTAGCGGGTGTAAGACCAATCTACACTTCCAGAATTCTACATATATTCTCTGCTACATCAGCCTTTCCTTTCCTTTTTCTTCTACCGCATCATGATTATCAAATCGTTGAAAGATAGACTTACTTTGCCTCACTTTCCGCAAGTTATATGGTCATTGCTATTATCTCCTTTCTTTGGTTTTCATTTGACTCCATGCCCAATGGACCATTTCCCTGGTTTAACCCACAAACTCTAAGAATCCAAGACCATCATTTACCCATAAATCTGCCCACCTTTTCACGCTTACTGAAGATTATTTTGTGACATTATTCGAGAGATCCCTCTCAGGTTGGGAGGGGCAGCTTCCAATCCAAAGTGGTTCGAGGTTGCCTCAGGATTGATTTGTTGCAACCCATTTCATTTTTGAGTGTCAACATTTTGGCGTTGTTGCCGGGGATTCGAAGTTGATATCTATCCCTGGAAGAACGACATTTTCATAGTCCTAAGGCTTGGTTGAGCAGTTGGTCATAGGCAAATATTGGTTGCACATGCTCTGGCGACTCCATTAAAAGTTTTCGATGGTGATTTCATTAGCGGGAGAACTAAGAATTACAGCTTTCACGTTAAGGTCGCCCAATGGATGAAGGCACCTGGTCTACTGTTCTTGTCACTTTACAAGAAAGTACCATCCCTAGATGGAGCCTATGTTGTAATAGATTTCGGAAATTGCTCTCAGTTTCTTAAGATTTCACTATCTAGTAATGTCTTAACAGGAGGCATACCTCGGGAATTTGACTGGCTGCGACATCTTGAGAGACTTTATCTTGCTCAGAATCGTTTGTTTAGTGCCAACTCCACTCCCATATTTGGAGCACTTTCTAACTGCACCAGTCTTCAAAAACTCTCTCTTCGGAACAATGCTCTTAAGAGCGACTTACATGGAAGCGTAGGCCAGCTTTCTCAAACTTTGTTTTATCTCTCTTTGACTGAAAATCATTGCACTGGTAGTATACCCCAGGAGATGAGAAACCTCACTGGATTGCTCACGTTATATCTAGGTCACAATTTTCTCTCTAGAAGCCTACTTTCTACACTAGGAGGGATGTCCTCTCTTCATCTGATGTAACTCTCCGAGAACAAATTGGAAGCTTTACTTCTGGATAGAGCAAGTGAAGTCTTACCTTTGGTTGTTTCGGTTGTTGGATGAGTCGGATATGAAACACCGATCAATTTCCCAAAACAGCAGTCTCAAATGTGTTATTTTGGAGGAGATGGTCGAGCAACATTTTTTAACGCACAATGATGCGGGCTGGATTCCAGACTCTGATTTGATGCTTCCAATAAGAAAAGAGATCCCATGGTATCTAGAGGATGGAACAGACAGAGTATATGTTTTTGGTGCTCATGGGGCAAGAGCCTTAGAATTAACTGTTGCAAGTGAAGTTTTTGAAGAATCTGGCCAGTCACCTATACGTGGTACACTAGACTATTTGCAAGGCCTTAAGATGCTTGGAGTGAAGCGAGTCGAGAAAGTACTTCCCATAGATTCTAATCTGACTGTTGTTGGCCATGAAAGATGATATAGGGACAATTCGAATCCAGAAGCCTATCAAAGGGCCATTTTATGTCTCCCCAAAGTTTATTGACCAACTTATTGCAAATCTTTGGAAATGGGCAAGGTGGTTCAAGTTTGCATCTCTGGGCTTCACAATTTTCGGCGTGTATTTAATGACAACACATTCCCTCAGGAATATTATGGAAAGGAGAAGACATCGTGAATGGAAAAGAAGGGTAATGAGAGTTGCAACTCAACGAAGGGAGTAGAATGCCCATGAAGGGGACCAGAACAATGCAGGAAGCCAACATAGTCATGATGTGGAAAGAGACAATCCAATTCCAGATGTGTGTCTAATATGTTTGGAACATGAATATAATGCAGTCTTTGTTCCATGTGGTCATATGTGTTGTTGTACATCATGTTCATCACACTTATCAGATTGTCCCCTCTGTCGGCGGCGCATCGAACAAGTAGTGAGGACATACCGGCACTGATACTAAATATATGTTGAGAATGCCACAGGTAACTCCAAATATATGTTTGGAGCAATTGATGGACATTTAGTGATTTGGATGGTGTAATTCAATGTGAATATTCCTTTCAAGGGATAAATGATCAATTGTATTTTAGTTGGTGCTAAACACTGAAACTCGCTAAAGAAAATAGTAGTAATTTAACTAATCCTCTCTGAATGTGGTGGTCAAAAGGAGCAACAAATAGGCTTAACAGCATTGATCCAACACTTAAAATGTTTGGTAGGTTTGATCGTAAAATTGACATTAGGGTTCTAGATGAAGTTGGTCGACTGGAGGTTCTTTGCATCCACACAAAGAATATGAAGCTTGCGGAAGATGTTGATATTGAATGTATTTCAAAGAATACACACGGTTATGTTGGGGAAGATCTTCCATCTCTTTGCACCGAGGCTGCACTACAATGTATTAAGGAAAAATCGGATGCCATCAACTTGGAAGATGAAACAATCGATGTGGAAGTTCTGAATTCTATGGTTGTTACAAATGAACACTTACAGGCTGCATTGGGCTCTGGTAACCCTTTTGCCCTGCGTGAGACTGTTGTGGAGGCATCGGTGAGAATGGTGTGGTCGCTGGTCTGGTGGTTCGACTAACCCCAAATCTACAAGCAGTTTGTCCCGATCGATTGACCGATGGAATAATATTGTAGCTGTCTGATTGGATTTGCAACATACCAGATTCGAAAGTGTTATCAGCTATCCTTCACTGTGAATTTGATCAACGCTACCATGCAGCAAATACATCCACGCATCAAAGGCAGTGTAACACAGAAATCCCTGTCCACTTGTCAAACGATTCAAAATCTATCAGAACACCTGGTAGTCACCAAGATCCTAAGAAAGAATCCACGTAAAGACCAAAAATGCACCATTTGTCAGAGCATAGACAGTGCTAAGTAAAACGGCTACCATTTCCAGAATTAGTCGAACTGTCAAATTCATCGCCACAACATGCACAGGTGTTCCGTGAACCTCTCCCAAACACCAGTCTTTGCAGGGAAGCCATCGTGTATGTTCCCGAGTCTGATTTATGGAAATGCCAACAAGGAGATCTGGTTGCTTGGGTGTTGTCGTGGATGGAATTTTTTATGTAAGTTGGATGAAGACACCGGAAGCAGAGATGATTTCCTCGGTGGTGTTTTCTTTGATCTCTCAAAGGTTTCGATGCGTATGCCTCCTGACAGTTCGTTGGCGCCTCAGTGGTATAGACTGGAAGGGGATGGGAGAGTTAAAGGAGACATAATGCTTGCGGTCTGGATTGGAACTCAGATACCAATGTTCATTGTATCCAAGAAAGGAATTTCTCTTAATGGTTCTCATCCAACTCTATTATATGGTTATGAGGCTTTAACATTAGCATCACCCCAAGCTTCAGTGTTGATCACATTATCAAGACATTGACAGGGCAGGATATTTTGTTGGTGGATCGACTCTGAGAAGATTGACTTAGCATAGTTGTTTATGGAATCTCTTAAAGATCAACAACAGGTTTAAAATTATAGGTGGTGGTCTCTCTCTTCTGGTTCAGACTCTAGCGAGGCCTCCATTATCTAATAATTATACGCAGGCTCTATAGCCTTGCAACTCAATGTTAGGAAATGGTAAACATACATAAGGTATATATAATACTTCAATTCACTTTATGGAATAGTTTAGGTCGAAATGAAATCCCCTTCGGCGCTCTAAATGCGATGGTCAATAATGGGTGAATTCAAACATTTCAGCTTGCAAGTGAGCGTCTTCCAGCCAATTGGAGTTTCTATCAGTTGATTGAGTTCAATGTCATATGATGAAATTTATGGACGATACATCCATACACTAAAACAGAAATCAGAATTTGTCAGTCGTGGCACGGATTAACAATGGAAAAGGTCCACAAATTATTTCATTAGTGACGTGAGAGCGGCTTTACAACTACTTTGGAGCGGACACCGACTAAATGTGTTCATGGTGCCTCTCAAATTTTCTCCTCCACTGACAAATTGTATTTGTCAGCTAAATCAATCATGATGTGCACTCTAAATTTAACTTCGCAACATATTCGCTGAGTTTTAACATTTCCCTGCGGTTGGATTTACCTTTTTCACACAAATTTATATCAAGACATATTTGCATTTGGATTATTTCATTCGGTGCATATTGATGGCTATTTAAATGTTTGCAAAATCTATAGTCAGGTTGAATCTCAAAGAATCATAAAAGAAAAACTGCAGATTCCAAGTGTCAAGGAAGGAATGACGAGGTGTCAAAGCAATTAACAAATGGTTAAAAGATTAGTAACAGCAGCGCGTCCGACAGTCGCACAGTCCGGAGAAGGCAAACCACTTCATATGCCCCGGAAAACTAAGAGTTTTATTTTAGATTTTTTCTCTTTTAAAAGAATGATGTATGTAACAGAGAAAGGAAAAGGGGCGCAGGGGAACAAGCTGGGGAAAAACCTCTTGTGAAGAGGGGTGCCTTTGTAATGTTGAGTTATTTTGTAAGCCAGATTGGAGAAATAAAGATGATGTATTTGCTTGAGACTATGAGATTCATCACGGTCGATTTCTTTCAATATGTTCTTCTTCTTTTAAGCTGTGTTAAATATATTTGGAACTCATTTATATGTTCCTTACCTGCAGTTGATATTGTCTTTATCATATTGTTTATTTCTTCCTTAATCCGTCACGGCTGTGTTACAAGTTCGTTTTCTTCTAACTAATGTGCTTCGTTATACTTTAGTACGAACACTACTATAGAGAATGAATTTTGGTCTTCTATAATTGTTTACTGTCTTTCCTCTGCACCAGCTATCAGCGGGTGTAAGACCAGTCTACACTTCCAGAATTTTGCATATATTCTCTGCTACATCGGCCTTTCCTTTCCTTTTTCTGCTACCGCATCATGATTATCAAATCGCTGAAAGATAGACTTACTTTGACTCACTTTCCGCAAGTTATATGATCATTGCTATTATCTCCTTTCTTCGGTTTTCATTTGAATCCATGCCCAATGGACCATTTCCCTGGTTTAACCCCCAAACTCTAAGAATCCAAGACCATCATTTACCCATAAATCTGCCCACCTTTTCACGCTTACTGAAGATTATTTTGTGACATTATTCAAGAGATCCCTCTCGGGTTGGGAAGGTCAGATTCCAATCCAAAGTGGTTCGAGGTTGCCTCAATATTGATTTGTTGCAACCCATTTCAGTTTCGAGTGTCAACAGGGGCCACCACAAAAATTGTAGATTCCTCCACGACCCTTTTCTCAGAATAAGTATCCCATTGGTATTTAACATGGGGAATGACCTTAAGGAGTGAAAAATTGCTCTTTTCCCTATCGAACAAATTGTGGACCGAAGAATATCCTTCGAGCATATTCAACCATTTATCTACAGCATCTACATCTATTAGTCCTTCAAATAATGGAATATCAAAATTTACCTGTACCTTGAAGGGGGTTGCATGGTCGCTTGATGAAGATGCTTCTCCTGTGGGCAGTCGTCAAAGGATTTGCACGAATTTGTCCATCATTTCATTCCTTTGTCATGTGAGGGCTTCCTTGAGCAACATTTTAATAAGACCTCCTGCTCCATCATCTTTATTTTCGTCCCCTGTGGGTTATTTTTGGGCTCAGCGCGGCTGATATAGTAATGGCTCAATTGGTTCAAGTCCCAACTTCTTGTACCTAGATCTAATCGGGGACATGCACGAAGAAAAATAAATGAAGAGCATATTGTTCTGATACCACTGATCCATATTTAGGAGCATAACGAACTGATTAACAAACTAAATACAATACACAGAGATATGGAGAATAACAAAAATATCTAGTGAACAATATCTTCTATTAAATAATGAAATAGGCTTAAAATGTAAAACTGCATAACTGAAAACTTGCTTGAATGGTGGTAGTTATCTTTGAGAAAAGATGTGGTTGCTACGTGCATCCATCTGAGAATGATTGATTGCAATGAGGCTCCACAGGCCTTTTTGATATTAATCATGAATTCCAAAACCCTAGACATCCAAAAACCTAGCCCTAGAAGGTGAAACACCAAAATTTATGTGTGCCCTATAGGTAAGTTGGTGTAATTTGGTACCTCAAATTCCTAGGGCTGTAACTTTTGCATACGACCTCTGTTTTAGGCCCGTGAAATCCCATTGGAAATGTCTTTCAGAAAAATACACATTTTGTCGTCAAACTCTGACTATGTCTACGTTTTAATTGTGGAAAGACAAAAAAGCAACGTTTAATGCCCCAAACCAGCCCCAAAAGTATCGCAAGATGTGCTAACATGAAAACATACAAAATAAGTCAATTTGATTAGGAAAGAGGCCACCTATATTCACCTGGAGGATGTGTGGGGATTCAGACATCCCCAAAATTATAGAACCCACAATTACAAAGTAGTACAGAAGACTGTTCTGAACAAAAAACGGACACAAGGAACTAGTTGGAATAGGTGGGTGGCCACTAATATCCACCCATATCATTTACCCTACATTCATAATCCCAAAAGGAATTTTTTCATACATGAAGGTGCCCCAAGGTGTTGTAAAATTTGTCTTCTCTTGGTCATCAGGATGCACCATGATTTGGTTGTATCCAGATAAACCATCAAGCATTGATATCTTATGAGATCCAACCACCTTCTGCAATATGTAATCCATATTAGGAAGTGGATAATTGTCTTTGAGAGACACCATGTTTAGATTCTGAAAGTCTACACACAACCTAATATCACCACTTTTCTTCCTGACATGCACTAGGTTAGCCACCCAGTTGGAAAATCTTAAGGACACTATAATTTTGGCATCAAAAAACTTCATTACATCCTTTTCAATCAATCCCAACAACAAAGGATTTATTCTTCTCAACTTTTGCTTGAAGGGTTTATGATCATCCTTGATTGGAATTACATGTTGAATTACCTTAGTATCATAAACCTTCAAATATTCATAACTCCATGCAAAGACATCAGGGAAATCCTTCATTAGGATGATATACCTCTGTTTAATCTTTGGACTGAGTGTTTTGTGTAGTTTGATGATCTTGGGATCCGTCTAAGTTCCAATGTTGCAATCTTCTATGTCCTCATCATTTGCAGTGATTTTAGGGTTTATGGCTACAACATTGTTGTCAATAATATTTTCCAATGGACACAATCCTTTGGGAATAATGTTATTTTTGAGCCACACTATATCTCTTCCAGCAATTTGATTTTGAAAAAGGTCATCATAGTTGAACACAACTGCATCTTCATTCTCTTCACAACAACACTCATCATCAATATTCGAATTAGCAAATTCATCATTCATCTAAAGGAATATTTATACATGTTTGTCATCTTCAAATATTTGCCAATATTTAATGTTTTCAGGTACTGTTGGCCTATGCTTGACTTCAATTTCATACTTTTTGTTAGGAAAAATTGGAATTTTGAAAACCGAGGATGAAGTAGCTAAAGCCTCTGCAATTTGATTTTTCCCCCTAGGAATCACTAATAAATTTTATTATGAAAAATCTTCAATAATATCAAGTACTAAATTCCGATATCCCCTCAATCTAGGATTCTTGGACTGATCTATACCTTTTACCTGATTAATAACAAGCTCATAATCTCCATGTACAACTATCCTCCTAGCACCCAATTCTTTTAAAGTCTTCTATCTGAAAATCAGTGCCTCATATTCATCCATGTTATTGGTGCAATCAAAAGAAATTTTGTAAGAACGGATTTTTGTATCTATCTTGGGAGGGTTAATCCACACACCAGATCTTGCTCCTTCTCTGCTAGTAGCTTCATAAAATCTCATATTCCACATCTCATTCTCTTCATTGTTTGGCTGATTTTTAATTTCCTATGTTTGATGATCATTTTTGTCTTTGATGACCATGACAATCGTTGTCTCCTCATCTTCAAAACTCAAGTCATTATAGAAAATAGAGGAACCAACCTCGGTATCTACAGAGTAAATGGGATGGTTGTTTGGTTGAGTTTTTCTACTCACCATGTACTTGAGCAACACTTATTTGTACAACCTCCTTTCTTGGCCAAAAACATGAATAGTATCATATCACATATCCATGTGTAAAGTTCCTTTCAACTTTGTAGCCCAAGATCTAGATAACAAAATTCCAAATTTAGGAGGGATGTCAGTAACCACCACATCCATGATCATATTTTTTGATGGAATTTGAGACAATGATACAACCATATCCTTGATTAAACCCAAGCATTTCACCTTCCTTGAATCAAAAGAGAAAAGATCCTTGTAAGGTCTTGTAATATCTAGGCCCAACTCATCCATGAACACCTTGAGAATCATATTATGTGATGAACCTGAATCTAACATGGCATTATGTAAGGTCATGTCATGAATTTTAATACTAACATAAAAAGGAGGGGCATCATCAACATCGCCACTCTCCTCCACACGTGGGACAAACAAGATAGCACGGTGATCATCTTGTACATTCAAGGTGTCAGGGGATTCTTCCATTTTGATCATTTTAATGATCTGATTTCTATATTCACCATTCTTAATCAACTCATTGAATGGTACAGAAATTTTGATTTTAGCCATTTCACTTTCAAAATTAAAAGGAGATGGGATTTTCTATACCTCTTTGATCACTACTTTCTTTCTTGCCTCGGGTATTTTCTTTGGGGGTTATTCTTTGGATTTTCATTTCTCCATTGCATCCTTTGTTGAATTATCTTTCTTAGGTTGGCTTCAAGAAGGTGTATTTATCGGAAGTTCCCTTGTAGGATTTTCCTTTGGAGGATTTGCAGGTACCTTTTTGCTTATGAGGTTATACTATTTCTGAAGCTACATAATAGCATTTTGATATCCCTTCTTAAACTCTTATTTTTCCAATGACAACATATCATCATTATCCTACATAAACTTATCATTTACATCCATAAATTGATCATGTTATCCTATAGTTAAGAACACATTTGTTTCTATATCATCACAACAATGCATATTGTCTTCAATTGTTTGATCAAAATCTTCATTTACATCGTTGTTTTGGAAAGGAGGTTTTATCTATTGATCACCTTGATTTCTCTGGTCTCTTTTTCTAATTTGTGGAATTGGAGCTCTTCTAAAATTTTGATTTATGGGTTGAAAATCAGTCTGATCCCCGGTGGAAGGCTTATTCTCCAAATACATTCTTTCCATGAATATTTCCATAGTTTTCATCATTAATTCAAATTTCTCATATGATGATTAAGAATTTGAGGGTTGTGCTTCTCCTTAGCCCTTCTTCACATCTCTGTCGGGATTATGTTTGATCTTCCCTGATGTCATTAGATTTACCTCTAATTCAATTGCATCACTCATCATATCATCTAATGTATTGGATATCCTTTCCCTTAACAACAAGGAAAAGTCATTGTCAAAATAATCAACATATCAAAGTTGGGTGGCTCCAGGAGGAGGTTTTACTTCAGTAGGAATTGAATTGTAAAATTTCATAAATGTAGTTGAAAACTCTTGTACGGTTTCATTAAGTGATATTTTTATGTTATTTTACTCAGTTATCAACTGAAGAGGATTCTTCTTGTCACCCCACCTTGCAAGGAAAAGTGTTTCAAAAGCTGCAAATTCAGGGATACTCGCTGCAGGAAGAGCTTTAAACCATTTTCTAACTTCTCCTGAAAGACTTTGTCCGAACAGCCTAAGTTTTGCATCTTCATGATCTACCTCCTCTAGGTCAAAAAAATCATTGAACCAATCTAAGTGTCTTTGGGCTGGTACATTTTATTCAGCATCGAATGATTTGATTCTTTGATTATAATTTTGGGGTAAATCATGCAACTGGGAAGGCAAGGAAAGAGGGGAAAATCTGAATGCCATGGCTCTAGGAGGATTTTGGGCTATCTGAATAGTCTGAGTGGGAAAAGTCTAAATAGGAATAATTTGAATGGGGACAATGGGAATCAAAGGCCTAAATTTCTTCTCATCAAATATAATTTCATTCAACTTAGATTTTGATCAAGATATGAACAAGGTTTGTTCAAACTTTAAATCAAATCCAAGGTCATCGATACTTTTTAAGACATATTTGGGTAAAGATAGATTTTTGTCCAGGAAATCAAAGTATTTGACTGTCTTTTCTTTTCTTTTGTGTAAGAGTTTCTCAGGATCAGACACATATTCTATAGGTTCTAGATCAAGGTTCCTTCCAATGGGAATTCTCTTAGGAGACAGGATTTCTTATTTTCTCAAAAACAATTATACTATTGATATTATTAAATGAAGTCACAAGGGTAAGAATAGTTCATCCAAAAAAAGTGTATGATTCACTATTACCCTCAAGAATCAAATCTAAAGCTTTAAGTCATTCTTTCCCAGGGAAAATTTTCAATTTTGTTCCTGGCAACGACGCCAAAATGTTAACGTTGAGTAAATTGTTGGGATGAAGAAAAAATATACAAAGGTAACCTACAAACCAACTTTAAGACTGGAAACTAGCCTTTCCAATCTAGAGAGGGCTCTCTTTGAGACTTGATCTCTGATAGATAAGTTTCTTTAAATTGATGACTAGATTTAGAATTTTGAGATAATTTTTCAACGTTTGCTGAAAAAAGATATAGTTTTTATAGGGATATGGAGTTAACCCCTGGAAACAAAGAAAACAATGTTTGGTAGATAGAAATCCTTAGATGAACAAAGGATAAATAAGGTGATGAACTTCAGTTTTTAGTTTGATCATGTAGGGTGAAAGAAGAAAAGAAGCACATAACAGGATCAGAGCACCACAAAGGATGAATTTTGACCTTAGTTAAGAAGATAGACATAATTTAAATTAGTTAATTCTAGAGCACCATTAGATGAATTCTAGGCTTTTAATTTACCAATTTAAAGAGAAGAAAAGTGCAGATGAAAATAATTACACAGGGAATACATACAAAGAAGAGTACAATCTTCAGATCACCACCATTAGAATATTTTTCTTACGGAATTCAGGACTTCTACATTTGTATTTCTTTAGATTCAGAAAATTACATTGAGGATCAAAATGTCTATACTTTTTCCCACGCACCCCCATTTTTACATCAAAATAGTCCATATATATAGAAAACTAAAGCTACACTTAGCTTCTAGGAGTCAAACTACTATCTCCTAGAGTTATGGATCTGGTTGTTTTCAAAGAGAACAACAACCTCTATAAAATTTACCAAAAATAGGAAACCCAATTTGCCAATCATATCGTAACCGAAATTTCATTTACAATCACAAATTATTGAGAAAATTTCAACCATATGGTTGTGATGAATCATCATGTGTAACGTTGGACAACATCATCACCTTTTTGCAGTAAATTTTGGTTTATGTTGCACAAATGTTGGTTGTGATATCTGTGCAGCGATTTCACACGGTGAATCTTCATGTTGAGGTTGATCACATGAATCCAGTTGGAAAAAAAGGATGGGATCATTCATTTTGTTCGTATCTTCCTTATCCAATCTCACGTTTAGTCGTAAGGTCATGTTTGCCTTTCTTAATGACAAATTTTGTCTCTTTAAACTCCTCACTTGTCTCAACAAAGCCACATTCCTTTTCAATTTTGATTGAGCATCAAAGATGGTTGCATAGGCATCGTCTATAGCTAGTCTTCATTTCTTGTAATGTTTCATGATCCCTTCCTCTAATATTTGTTTTTCCTCCCTGAGCTTAATGATCTCATCTTGAGCTTCTCTAGTTATTTTTTCAATGATTTTATATTCTTTTCTCCTCCTATTGGTGAGGTAGGATATCTTTGACCTGCTTGACTATGTGGTGCTTGTTCTTAGGGAATTAATTATGTTAGTTACCTCTTCAATTATTTTTTCTCCTGATAGAATTGGGCTATAACATGTTGATATTTCTTGATTTCTCGTTTCACCTCCTTGATATCTGCATCTTCCTCACCTGGTTCCACTTGATTTTCATCAATCCTCTGGATTGCACATTCAACAAACTCTGTCTGAATTGTGGGTATGGGAAACCTCCTGGCAGAGGACCTAATGCGTGGTTTACTACGAGCTTGTGTCTCCTCAATTTCATTAGTGAATCTTAGTTTTCTTATTTTCTTCGAGGCTAGTTGGTTGAGTGATGAATTATCAATTTATTTTCCTTTCCCCCTTTCAGAAACACCTCCTCCTTTTACCCCTAAACTATGAAATGTTGATTTCTCAGTAGATAAGGGAGTATCTCCTTTAGGATCCAGGGAATTTTTTATTGAAAAGAGGAAGGAATCCCAATCCCTGTTTAACTTTCCAAGCTCCTCAACCACCAACATCTTTATCAAGGAAAAATGGAATAAGATATTATTTGGTTGGTCATATTTGGTTTGGACAATGTCTACCATTCTTCCCAGGATTCTACATAGGAAGAAAAGTAAGTTTAAAGGACTTCTCCCTGTGAAATGCATCAGGAGACTAATGTGGTATTGATGCACCTTATCAAATCTACCCTCACAATTAAAGTACCTCCAAATTATCCTCAGAAGCTTCTCAAAAGGTTCCAAAATATATTCACTAGGAATGTTGGCTCCAATCTTCCGATTTTTGTATTCAAGTTTGAGAAAATAAATGTAACATCAAGTATATAATGGCATACCTTTAAACCCTTTTTCTCCCTGCATAGGAATATCCCTCACAGTTGGTATGGTTTCCTATGACACTTAGAAAGTTATCCCTGCAATAGTTGCACTGACACCAGTAAATTTAAGAACGAACTACTTGGTTAGCTACGCATTGTACCCTTGAACATTTTCACAGAATCATATGCATCTGACTTGTTCAAAGGACACTCTGATCGTCGAGTCTTATTTCACTAACTTTAAATTATGTGGCTCAAACCTCACGACTTTCTCACTTCTTGCATTCTATCTTTTTCATTGAGGATTTTCCATGATGTTGATATATGTCGACTATAGGTGCACAACAATATATTGTAATAGCCTATGTGCAACACAAAAGGGAATAGTAACCTCTTACAACAAAAGAGAGTGATAACCTCTACGCAGCGAATGAGAATGGTGACTTTTGCACGGTGGGCAGGAAAAGGTAGCAACATGAAACTTTGTGCAGCAAACAAATCAACGGAAGGAAATTTGATGAAGTGGAAAACACAGTGCGATAATAAAGAGAAAAGGAAAAATTCGGCACAGCGGAAAACTCAATGTAGCAATAAACAACAACTGAAACTCGGCACAGTGAAAAAAAACAATGGAAAACTTAGTGTAGGAGTAGGTAATATGAATTTATCTAAAAATAAAGAAGGTTGATTGTGTGAAAAACAAAATCGTTCTAGAAGCTAATTTGCAATGGGATCCAAGAAAATCTCTTGAAATATGATTAAAAGCAATGGAGGATGTGCAACAAAAATAGAGTAGTAGATCTACGTAGCGAATGGAAGCACACAATATTTATGTAACAAAGGGATTCGAAGCTTATTGGAAAGGCTATGGATGACGCACAAGTCTTGAAGGTGATGGAAAAATGTGAAAGGTGGTCAATATTTATGCTCGAATGGATGAGGAACAAAATTATGAAAAGGGACAGAATATCCATAGCAACAAGATGTTTTAAGGCGAGTTAAAGATTTGCAAAGTGGGTACACTTTTGAAGTATACAATGGTATAAATGATATGGAGTCCCATGATTGTTCCCTTTTCTAACCTTGTGATTAGGAAATGATGAACCATTATATATTTTGACATGACATTCATCCTAACCACTTGATTCGACCTTGGTACATAATTTCCCACTTTTCGACATGACTCGAGACTTAGGAAAGTAGAACTTTACAATTTAAACATGAATAACCTTACACTCTTTTAACCAAATTATGGCTAAACCCCTTACTTGACATTTCAATCCATTCTTTATTTGGTCACGGACCTCATAAAATTTGACACACTAACTATGACTCATCTAGGAAAGTCTTGATTTTTTCCAAGATCATGGCATGACTTTGAAAAATAAATTGGACAAACTTATAACTCTAGATACAAAAAACCTTGTTCTAACACACCCTACCACATATCATCTCCAGTTTGGTCCATGTGTCCTACCAACCTGTACTCATGATGTCATCATGATGAAATGGAACCTTGGGAAATGTCACATGGCACTAAGTATATACCTTCATGCAGTTGACATAGAAGTATATGATGACAAATTATTTATGTGGTTCTTAACCTTAATTAAATGGGTTTTTTTGACATCATCAAGTATTTTGA
The DNA here is from genome assembly GCA_009831015.1 of Picea engelmannii. Taxonomy (NCBI): domain Eukaryota; kingdom Viridiplantae; phylum Streptophyta; class Pinopsida; order Pinales; family Pinaceae; genus Picea; species Picea engelmannii. The sequence goes on along the minus strand of ML776891.1, from coordinate 1,731,645 downwards.
TTAATATTAGTCCCCAAGGTGTAGGACAGTCGATGACGGAGTGTGTTGTTAAGGCACTCCTTGATGTTAAAGTCACCAATTCGAAACCTGCGGAGATAAAAAATCCAGCCATGTTAAGGGTTGGTGTGGCTCAGGCTGGGTGTGATCCTCGATTGATTTTGATGACTTATATGCCCATGAGTCACGGTTTCTCAATCCACAGTCTAGTCCTGTAGGTCACAGACAAACTAGCAAACAAAAAAAAAGTATTTTGATTAATATTTATTGTATTACTTGAAGCATATTCCTTTAAATCTACCTAGAATTCACCAACCTGAAATATTTATGAGATTCAACTTTGATTTGACCTTGATTCCATAGGAAGACTTGTGTAGCCTTTGAAACGTGAATAAGGAAATACACTCAATATTATACTACAAAATATATTATATATCTCATTCTAAAACGTGTTGTGGGTATGTAATAATACTTATGCATCTAAAGAAGCATGAATGGTGAACTATACCCCCTTATGGGACCCAAAATATGTATCAAGTATAATTAAGACAATGTGCAGGTCCATAAGGAAGATTATAAAAAATTAAAGTACAAGGATCAAATTTTCACTTGGATTTATGGCCCCAAGAACCTTTTTTATTTGTTGAGTATTTGAAATATAGAAAAGAGCAGTTTAAGTTTTCAACCTATGACTTTTTAAGTGTCAAAAAGTTACCAATTCTCTACCATCCAACAAGCCAACAAGTCAATAAGAAATACTTGATGTATGGAGGACCAATAATATACTTGAACCTTTTTTATATAATGATATCCCAAATCCTATGACAACAATGCCAAAGGCTTTCTTAAAAATTCTAGATAAGGTGCATGATACTTTATTTCTTTCTTTGTTAATCACTAAACCCTAAGAAATTCAAGGTTTCAATAATTTATTCACTTTTGTCTATTCACTATTGAAATGACTTTTCTTTTGGCTCTAAATTCTTTACAAGAATTGATGAAAAAAATGGGGGTACATTTTAAGGTGCTAACTCTTCCCATGGATGGCCATCCAATTTCATATTAATATTGAAATTAGTTACTACCCTAGGAGTATACAAAGTTATGATTAGCTCCTATATTTATAAAAACCAAAAACAAGTAGGTTGTAAATATTACCTTGAACCTTGATCATAGTGGACCAACAATCATCTTGTTAGTTTTCTAGTGTTGTATATATTTTGGGTGGCTATGCTACATTTTCCACAACTAGGTTCTTGTATGCATTCACCACTATTTTCCAATTATTTCTCTTTAGACTATGTCTTGCATACTGACCTCTATTCTCATAATCATATCAAATTATGATCTCCATATTCTTGTTAAATGTGTGTGTTTTACTATGAATAAGCTAAGTCACCCCATGAACATGTCTATGAAAGGATGATTTACATCCCTTTCTTTTGTGTGTCCTCTTCTTTTCCTTCCATTTCCTGTATTATTCTTATTGATTTTGTCTCTATTCCTCATAGTGTCAAGGATTTCAAACAATATTCACTAGGGTTTGAGGCCCCGTAATATGAATCTATCCTACATGTGAATGGTTTGATCGACTAAGGAAAAAATCACCTTCAACTTCTCATCCTACATGTACATTGCATACTCTAATACTTCAAATGAAATTCCTCTTGTATTCATATATAGATCCATGTCCCTACTTTAGGTCATGGAAATTTTTAACTCTCTTTTTCTCATAATAATCTTCCAACAAGTATTTTTTATCAACACCTTTTCCTTTAGCCTCTATACTTTCTTGTGGTGTTAGTACCATAAGTATTCCTTCTCCATTGGATCATATGGGACAACCCAACCTTTGTGTTACTAGAGTATTTTTGAAGTTGAAACTTATTCCCCATTATGAGTAGCTATGACACATCAACACACACCCATGGAGATGATCGGCAATGTTACAATACAACCCTCTCTTGATGTGCTCTAGGGGAAACAAACAAATGAGTGTGAAAAGAAAACTCTTCTCAAAACACCTCAACACCCACCAGTGGTGATGGTAGACCAAGTCACATGAGAAGGGTAAAGGAAAGTAAGTGCACCAATAACAATTCCCCTCCGCCCATCAAGTAATTCATTAGTACCATCCTACAAGCCTATGTCATGTGTAATGAATATCACAAGTACAACTAAGTTGTGATGACAATAACAAGGGGTGTGATGAAAATCACAAGTAAAACTAAGTTGTGATGACAATCATAATTGTTATGATGATAATTATGAGTGTAATGTCTCATACAATATGAGGTAATGTGCCTTGATATATGAATGAATTAAATAAATGTACTCATGAACTATTGATGCAAACTCCACTACCAATGTGTCTAGGAACTATTGATGTTGAATCCATTGTTAATGTGTCCACATAACATTGTTGTCGAATTGATCAAGAGGACTATGGAGAAGTCCAAATTGATCCTAAATGTACTCATGAACATGTGCTATAACTTAACACTTGAATTTGCATGAGTTGTTTAAAGATGGTTGTCATTGATGTCAACCCTTGAAGAAGTCGGGAAGCCCCGAAGGTATGGTTATGGAACCCATAGTTGATTGAGAAAAAAGGGACATGACGGACATTGAAAATGCAAGTAACTCATTCATGGATGTATAGTATGTTTCATGTTGTTTCTGATGATATGTGGTACACTGCGCAGTTACTCATGGTTGAGGATTTATTTCCTTGTAAAGTTGGAGGACCCCGAAGAATTATATAGAATCCCCTAGAAGGTAAACAAGAATTTACATGTCATTTATTAAGGGTAAAGTAGGTGCAACAAGAATTTAATTAAGGGTAAACTGGTTGCAACAAGAGAGTGTGGGTTAGCCCTAAAATAAGGAAAAGGGGTAAAACAATTACAAGCTAGCCCCTAAAGGAAGTCACTTAGAAAGTATAAATAAGAATTCAAGAGAATATCAATAACACCTATTGAGCACATTTCATATATATGTTGTAAAGTGTTATGGGCAGGTAATATTGATAGATATGACATAGTGGGTTTGAGGCAGCGAAGTTCATAAGAGATAATTTGCAGGAGCTGAAGAGATGAAGTTGAGTTTACTGTTCTAGGGTTTTCCTGAGGTTATTCATGAGTTGCAGTGAAGGAAGAGTGCATACATCCATGCATTGCATACTCAAAGAAGCATAGACATACGCAGGGTTCAGTGAAGGAAAATGTGAATGCACAGAGAATCATAGTTATATGTGAGTTGCAGTGAAGGAAGAGTGTGGAAATCTGTAAGCCATAATGGGACAAAGTGTGGACATTTGCGAGTTTACAGAGAACAAAGCATGGATCTGTTGAGAAAACTGAAGTTCAGAAGATCAAATCCATCATGTTAGATACATTTTGAGAGGTATGGTTTACTATGTATGTTAGAGTCTATATTCTACAATAGTCCAACACAGACATGTCTTAGTAGTTCATGAGTATTTTATTTGGAATAAATTATTGTGGATCTTGGTATGAGGGTTTGAGTGGTAATAGTTGATGAAGTATAGCAGGAGTGACAGGTTGTGGCAGTGACAATCATAGATCAGTAACATGTTGATTGATTCAGTGGTAGTGACAGGTTGTATACATTTATATTTCCAACTGGTTGGATGGGGCAAGGAAAGGGAATTGTAGACTCCTTCCAGTTGGTGCCGGAGAATTGGGGAGTTGGATCCTCCTTCAGGTTGGAGCCTGTAAACTAGGGGGTTGAAGCATCCTTCCAGTTGTAGCTAGAAAATAAGGAAGTTGATGCTTCCTATGAATGTATTTCTTCTGACATATAATAAAATCATTATGTGGTTTTTTCCTGCATAGGGTTTCCACGTAAACTTTCAGTGTACTCTGTATTTGTGGTTGTTTATTATTCATGGTTGATTTATATTGATGATGATACATTAAATTCTAATGTTAAAACTATTGAATATTGCTCATAAAGTTAAAGAATACACATTATGGTTAAAAGTGTAAATAAAGTGCTCATATTGATTCACCCCCCCCCCCTTTGAATATTCCAACAATTAGTATCAAAGAAGGTCCTTCAAGAAACAGTTTAACCACTGGAATGAGATCATGGAATACGCTAAGATTGGAGAACCAAGGTTTGATGGATAGAATTATTCCTTTTGGAATAAAAGGATGGAAACCTTTTTAAAAGAACAGGAATTTGATGTTTGGAATTCAGTAGTAGACAAATATACATCACTAGCCACTCCCCCAACTGAAAAATATGGAAATAAACTCAGCAAAAACAATTCAAAGGATAAATGCACCATTCTGAGCAATCTACATAATTCAATATTTATCAAGGTTATGCATTGGAAGACTGCAAAGGATATTTTGGATAAACTTCAAAACATTTATGAAGGAGATGCCAAATTCAAGGGAGATAAGATTCAAATCCTTAGAGATAAATTTGAGTAATTGAAGATGAAGAAAGATGAATACATTGCATCCTACTTTCTACGAGTTGATGAAACAGTGAATACCATTAGAGGACTAGGATAAGAATTTGATGAATCAACAATTGTTCAAAAAGTTCTAAGATCTATTCCTATGAGATTTGATCCTAAAATACCATCCCTACAAGAAAGAAATGATCTTGACATTTTGAGCATGGACGAGCTACATGGAATATTCACAGATTATGAAATGAGAATTGAACAAGATAACCCAGTCATGAAGGAAGCATCATTCAAGGCATCCAATGATCCAGATTTTATGAGCAGAAAAAAATGAATACAGATTATTAAAAGTTGTTTCACACAGAATAATAGAGATAAAGTAAAACTAGTTCTTATTCAATAAGGAAATAAGTTGAAACTGTAAAATGCAGCAGAAAACAAGCTTGCTAGAATGGTGGTGGCTTATCTTTGAGAAGAGATGTGATGGTCACAATAATTCACAAGAATATGATTACAATGAGGCTTTGAAGGCCTTTTTTACAATAAGCATGAATTCCAAAATCCTAGACATCCAAAAACCTAACCCTAGGAGATGAAGCGCCAAAAGTCATGTGGTAACCTAGTACATCAACTTCCTGAGGTCGTAACTTTTGCATACGATCTTTGTTTTAGGCTCATGATATCCCATTGGAAAGGTGTATCTGATGAATACACATGTTGTCATCAGATTCTAACTATGTCAATGGTTTAATTGTGGTGATCTCTAAAAATGTTGTTTAGGGCCTCAAAACGGCCTCGGAAGTCGGGGACCCAAAAACTAGGAAAAACCTACCAAACTGGAAAACTACCAAAATAAACCAATTGGAATATGTGGGAGTCCACCGACATCCATCTAGATCAATCCTATCCCCTTAGGAAGCAATTTTATCCATTGTGTTGAGTTCCCTCGTCAAATGAGGAAATTGTTGTTGAATTTGGCCCCAGGTGAGCCACTTGTCTTGGTGTAGGAGTTCCTCTATTTTGACAACTTAATAAAGCTAGATACTTTGATGTCAAGTGCCATTGACCCATGTGTCCACAATATTATCACTAGATGAAGTTTCATGTAGTCAGGGGTGAGCTATGTTGGTGTCAATTGTTATGTTATCTCTGAGGTGTCCAATAATGGTGGGAAATATGGTTGAAGGAGAGCCACGTTGAATACAAAGTGCAGGCCAAGGAAAGGAGTAATGTTGAGCTCAAAAGCATTGTCACCCACATCCTTTGTGATGGTCTACTTCCCATATTGGAGTGGGAGAATATTTTGATGGGGATTTGTGAGGCATTCTTTCTGCAAGTGCAACCAAAATTTGTCGCCCACCTAAAACTTATGGGGCACTTGATGTTGATCATGGCGTTGCTTGTACTTGGCATTAGTGTTCTGTAAAATCTCTTGAACCTATTGGAAAATGTTCCAGATCTTCTTAATGTACTAGGTGTATTTTTTAGCTTTATGTGGAGCAGGGGATGAGTCGGTCGAGGTTGTCGCCAAGGGTAGTGCAACATCCATGGGGCCCAAAGGTTGGAATCACAACCCCACCTGAAAGGGGTTGTGGCTAGTTGAACTATGTAGGGCTCATTTGTAGCTATGTTGGACATATAGAAGACTCTCATCCCATGTGTGGGGGTTATTGTAATTGTACATGTGCAGGATATGCACAATCATCCAATTGACCACCTCATTTTGGCCATCTGTTTGGGGGTGGAAGGCAGTGGATTTGGTGATCTTGGTGCCCAACAGTGACCAAAGGCTCAACCAAAATGTGTTGAGCAACCAATTGTCCTAATCTGAGACAATGGTTTGTGGGATTCCAAAATGTACCCATACTCGTTCAAAGAAGATCTTGGCAGTGGCCTCTTCTATGATGCTCTTCTTACATGTGGCCAGAATCACCATCTTGGAAAAGTGATCAACAAAAACAAAAACACAGTCATTTCCCCTCTTGGTGGATTGAAGGCCCGACATGTATTCCATTGAGATGGATTCCCATGGCCTGTCAAGAGTAGGAAGAGGGGTGTACAAGCCTTGTTTCTTAGTGCTCAGTTTGGAAATAGCACAAGTGGTGTTGGCACAAGGGAAGACATGGGGTTCAACACTACAACATCGCACCAAAAAAACCCTAACTACCGGCCCTTTCGGCAACACCTGCGAAGAAGATGAAGTCTCACCCGAGGTAGAGGCAAGGGTGGTTGCAAGACTTGGGCATTTGCAACCTCAGCTGGGACATAGATCTGTGATTATATCACTTACAAATCACTTATCATAGATCATTCATCAATATTCCACTTAGATCTACTTCACCGACATAACATATCATCGCAACATTCACTTAGGTCTAGGTTATTTTAGCACTTAGCAACAACAAGACAGATCATATCTGGTAGACCAAGCACTTAGCATATTCATACACATCAGATTTAGCATTCATATACATCTCTAGCACTAAGCATAAGAAAGTCTATTTAATCACATCTAAGCACTCAGCATTACAAAACATCTAAGAATAAGCACAAATCATGACACATGGTATTTATGTGGTTCACCCCCACCTTGGGGCTATGTCCACCAACTCTTCTTCTTTATTATATTTAGTCAATCCGGTTACAGCACAGAGCTATCAAAATCCTACTCTGCATAGGATAGAAAATCTATGCGCACCTCGCCAAATCCTCCTTCCTCGAGTAGATCTAGCACAGATCCTCCTTAAAATATGTGCACTCAGTACTTACAACACGTGCACTCAACTTTGCAAGTCAATCACATAGATCAATTCTAGCACTAAGCCCCTGGATAATCTTCTCCCTTACTTGCATCACCTAGATATCTATTTATACATTACAAAAGTGGGCCTAAGCATGGGTAAACCCACGGGCCAACATCCCTTTCCCGTTACATATTCCAAAAAACCAAAAAAGGACCCAAAGTGGGCCAAGATCCCGTGATCTCTGCTTTGTCTTGCGTTCCTCCTTTGACAGGCTGTCGAATTCCCAAAAATGGTCAAATATGACCAAGTATTCCTCAAAACTTGGTCAAGGGCCAATAGGCCCCCAACACTCACATGTGACTCATCCAGAGTCACTCAGGTCTGGTCAGTTATGCTTCGAATGCCTCGATCTTGGCTCGAGCTGCTTCAACCTATTGTTATGCCATGACCTCTTGCTCGGCGAACTCCTGGATGAGTGCATCATTCACCGGCCCTTATAGGCATTGTTGTGTTGAATTCACGACCTTCTCCAACTCTGTTCCTTGGCTCTCAATCTCTATAAATAGCTGACATGCCTTATCCTGCACAGGTTGAAGTTGTTGAGTTACATCCATTACCTTGCTCTAGATCGTATGGATGTGTTTTTGAGCGGTGCGTTTCTCGTGAGACCGCTTCATTCTCTCTATGGGTGATAGGGCCTTCAGTTGCACCTGTAGCTTTTCAGCTTCATGCTTTGCCTCCTAGAGTTGGGACTCTAATTTATGCAATTTTGGATTCTTGGTTAGGTTCTCATATATCTGCACACTTCTGTTACTTAACTGTTTGCATTCCTCAGTGAGTGCTTTAATTCTTTCTACTATGCTTCAGGCAGTCATTTCTCATTGGTGTAACATCATCGGCCACCAACAGGCCGGGAAATTCCACTACTCAGACCACTTAACTTAGCTCTGAAAACCATTTTGTAACGTTCCCGACTATCCATGATGGGACACGCTACACAAGAGAACTCTTATGTTCTCTCTGCAAAACATAATGTAACATACCCAATATCCAATTGAGCTATGCCACATACAATTTTCTATTTGTATGCAATAAAAATATATACATCAGAATTCTTGCAGAAGCATTTATATATAACGTAAACAGTCAAATACATTTGTAAATGCACAGATTCATATTGAATAACAGTAAACGCATACATACAACATATACAGGAAATACCCATAAATATAAACACAATTATAAATCATACATAGAATAAATCCATAAAATAACAATGCAGCATGTAAATTTATCACACAATTGGCACTTATCTTGGTAAGAATGTCACCAACTGTGTGCAGACCTTCCACGAACCTCCTAGCCTTAGACTACACTGTTCATCACTCTCAATAATGAGTCACCCCCGAGATGGGACTAAATTCCACTCGGGTAAAGGGTTCCTAACCAGGCTAATGGCTCATGGAAAACAGGAAAGACTCTGTCTCAAGTTCTCTCTCAACTAGCATCCTACAGCCTTTCATTCCCCACATGCCTGTCCCACCCAAGGAAGTGTGCCCCTTCTCTGCTCAACAGTCCTTCGGTTTCCCCACTTCCCTTCCAGGGCTTTTGCAACAGGCTGGACTGGAAGTCTCAGAGCACTATAGCTGCAATTTAGCACCTTCAGGAAATCGATCCCCAACAATTCTTTCACTCAGAGAATCGCTCATGGACCTTGTTGGAAAAATACTGAGAGGGGGGGTGAATCAGTATTTTGAGCTATTAACAATTTTTCACTTTTCTTTTACTGAAAAATATTAGTCTACTTTATAGAGACCAGTTATTGTATATTCTTATGAAAACAGTAGTGCATCCAGGGATTTCTTCATTCATCAGATGTCTTTTAAATAGTAATTCAACAAAATAAACTAACATAGATGAATATGACACATGAACACCGGTATTTAAGGTGGAAACCCAATTAGGGAGAAAACCACCGCTGCTGTTGTCTCTGTCTTCAATGATTATTATTAAGAAAAAATTCTACTACAATGTACTAGTGCAGACTCATACTAGTACGCAGGCTTCTACCTGCAGAAGGATACAACCTTCTCTCGTTTACCAGCCTTTCCTGGAAGGGAGCTTCAACCCCCTGAAGATAGCACCAGTTTATACTGGTAGAATGCTACTG